>JAVQJL010045165.1:0-46664 GCA_036024295.1 Nannoperca obscura | reverse complement strand
TTAACAAACTAATGCTAACACCCCGATAGACTCGCCGTAACGCGTTAGCCTTCGGGTCCGAAGCTACACAGTCACCGGCTATAAGGTAAACAAATACGAGAGGAGGAACAGCTCGCCTTGACGCGGACACCGCTCCGAGTTATCCTGTGCAGCTAAAACCCAAAACTTCGTAAGAAGTACTTACTCAGCAAATCCAGCCTCAAGTCGGGGACTGCGCTCGGCGACGTGGTCCTTAACGGGTCGTCTGTGAACGGTTTAGCAGTATCCAATCTAGCCAGAAGAGCTGAGGGAGCTTGTATAGTTTCTTCACGGGAAGAAAGCGAGAATGAAGTGGGGGAGGACGGTCAACTGTGGTAATATGAGGGGGGCGTGCCCCGAGCACAGTTCGACCTGTCTGTCAATGACAGACGTGGTGCAATTGGAGCTTCCGTAGTTGGTCATGCCGAGGCGATTCCCATAGTGAAACACCGAACGAAGTTAGAAAAAGAACAAACATGTTTGAGCATAGGATGATCCATAAGTGTATGTGAAAAACTCCCTATTAACAGTCAGTAACCTCCAGCAGAACCAGGCTCTGGGTGCGTAATTCTTATAATATATAACTTATTGATAGTTAATTTTGCAATGTGAATGGAAACTAAATAGCCCCTTACAGATTTTTTTTCTGTGTTGATATGCAAATCTTTGTGTGTGTACAAATTGATAACACTTCAAATAAAGTCAGTCCACCCATTTTCTATTGTTTTTTGAGTGTTTTAAAAACACTTTACATATTGAATAAAACCTCCTTCATTCCATTCCATACAGTACTGGTCAAAATCCATCCATTCAAGTGAATGGGAAAGTGTGTCCAAACGTTTGACTGGTACTGTACACGATAAACATTTTGATATATAGAGAAACCCATGTGTATTATCTGTAAACCAGGGTGTAGAGCTCTTTGACCGTCTAGTTTTGGTAGAAAGAGGTTGAGTATAAGGACACATCAACACATATATTAAATTTAATACTCACAGATTCCTTTTATTTATTTTTTGATATGTGAACAGTGAAAAAACAACAATGCAAACAATAGTTACAAAATATACATTAAACATTGTGATCCGATGTTATATGAGGCCCACTGACATACAACATATACTGGAAATTCAATAATAATTTTTCCAGAAGCACCAAAAGCAGTTGACATTTACTAATCAAATAAATACTCTTAAATAATGATTTATGCAATAGTATAAAATTACAAACTGTCAATCAATTTATTTCTTTCCCTTTTCAAATTTAGATTTTCTTTGTGTAACATGTACATGTACACATCACAGAGAGACTTGACAGGAAAATAGAACGTAGAAAGCTCAAAGCTTTCGAAGGTGAAAGC
The DNA here is from genome assembly GCA_036024295.1 of Nannoperca obscura. Lineage (NCBI taxonomy): Eukaryota > Metazoa > Chordata > Actinopteri > Centrarchiformes > Percichthyidae > Nannoperca > Nannoperca obscura. The sequence continues at coordinate 45,286 of JAVQJL010045165.1, read as the reverse complement.
ATGCATTTATTCTTTTACTGTTTTCCGATATCTGCTGTGTCTATTTGTCTTAGTCTTCTCGTAGATAAGCCTCATGCACCTCATGCTCCTCACTATCACCAAGGAAGGCAGCATATTCGGCCATCCTCTGGATCTCTTCTACTTTGGTCTCTGCCAACTTCTTATCTGCATCCATTGACAGTTTCCGTGCTTCCTCCACCTGCGACAAGGCCACCTGGATGTTTGTTCTCGCTGTGATGGACGCCTTCTCGGCTCCTGGAAACAAGCGGATGAAAACATGCATTCTGTCAAATTGCTGAGAAAGCTCAAGGGTTGACATGACGCTAGCTTAAGTTCAAACATTAGATGTGGATCTTAAGAAAGCCCTCCGGTACGCAAAATCCAATTCTGTTTTAAATGAAGCTCTACTGAGTGACCGCATCTGTTTTTCCACAGACAGTTGAAAAAATAGGATTTTAATTCCCTTATTATTCCAATGGCATATCAGCACATGCCTCAAGAAATACAGATGTACTCAGGCACAGATTTTACTCACCTGAAGTGTGTGCTGCCTCAGCTGCCATTTTACACAAGTTGACAGCATTGATCCAGGTTGACTCAAAGCGTTTGCATTCAGCTAGTCTGTCACTAACCTGTCAGGATAAAGAAATGAGACAAACTCAGTAAGACACTGTTTTTGCAAAGAGCGAAAGCTGATTTCAACAGGAAACTTAATTCTAGAGTTCATTTAGGTTTGTTTTCAAGAACTTTTCTCCAAAGAGGACGCCACAAACTAACCTCTGCACGCTGGCCATTGATCACCTCTAGGAAAGATTCCTCCTCTGCTGCGGTCAGTTTTCCCAATGAGGCTAAATACCGTCTTTGGACAGCAATGCGTGTGTGCACACCCTGTTAGTGAACAGAGGGAGGGCGGACAGTCAGGGACAGCACAGGGACATCTTTTAAATAATAGTGTTACAGTAGTATTTGTCTAGCTGGCCTAAAACAGATTTTGTGTTTTTGTTTTTTCTTCTATGACTCTTCTACACGTGCAAACCTCTTATTTTAACGCAAAAACATCAAGACTCTCTTTAGCCAGTGTCATTTCTTAGCGTTATTATCCTCACCATGAAATGATGTACAGCGGTAGAGATTCAAAACATGATGATTGCATCAACTCTATATCCATTTTCCCTTAATAATGTGCACGTTAATTAACTCTCTAGTGTGGAGATCTGCTTTCTCCTGCTACTGTGAGGATATTTTCTTCAAACTTATGAATTTAACTCTCAGACTGAGATTGACAGTCGAGATGTGGATAAAGTGTTTCACATAATCTTGAAAAACTTACCTTTGAATAGTCTGTGAGGGCATCTGTGAGAGCCAAGGTGGTCTGGGAGAGGAAGGTACTTGAACTGTCCGTAACCATTGAGGCTGCTCTTCTGATCAGGGAGTCATGAGACAGATTTGCCACTTGCTACAAACAGAGGAAAAATGCAATATTTTAACTCCTTCCTTCAATATTCTCCATGTACAAAATATAAAGAACAAGAACAAACTTTGTGCAGTTGCAGCTCGTAGGTCTGGTGCACAGACTATGTATGTATGTTACCCTATCTCTGGTAGGAGACTGACTCACCTCTGTAAAATGGGTAGCAGAAAGCCCACGGCCAACACTTAAAGATGCTATGCTCATGTGCGCAATATCTGTCTGTTCCCCCAGCTTCTGGACTCCAGGCTTCCTGCTGCTGAGTATGGCACTCTCAGAGGTGCTGCAGAAAGATTAAGACGGAATACAAGCAGGTTATTACAGTCATGGTATTTCAGCTCAGCGTTTTGTACCGCTGTGAGTTATTATCTTGTGGTATCTTGTAGTCGCAAACCATCAGTTTGGCTGCAGATATCTAGCCGGTGTTCAAACTTCATAGTATATGGCATTGCTTATTATTTATAACCTACCTTCGAAAACTGACACAGGCTGCTCCTCTCCTCAGGACTCTCTTGTAGGTCCGCAGCAGTGAAATATCTGCCTTTAGTCCTCCAGCTGCATGGCTGGCACACACTGAACACTGACGAACAGCTTGCATTTTGCAGATTAACTTCTGCGCTTGAAGAATGTATTTGATATGTATATAAAATGAGCTGCTGGCCATATAGGTCAATTCAGACTAATCTGCTGTCCACTCTCTGTTGCCTTGTCTTGTCTTTGAGCACAAAGCTTGTTCGCTGCTTGCGACAGTTCAGTCTGCTCGACGATGACCAACTGTCATGTCCTGTGGGTATTTGTAAGGCCCCCAGCACCATTTCATTGCGTAAAAAGGCATTGATCTGTTGACTCTGCCTGTAAATGTGCGCAATTGGCTTTATCTGAAACAGCTCACCGAGCCAGAAGTTACGTGCTTGTCTCTCTCTCTCTCTTTTGCTCTATTTGCTGTACCAGTAGGAGTTCAAGACTAAATAAACTGATTATGAGCATTTTTATCAGACCTTAATCTCAAAAATTGACTCTTGTTGGGTTTGAACTGGGCTAATTATTAAGATGTTTCCACTTTCATGCATGAAACTAAAGCCCTCACTGGAATAAATATTTAACAAATCACTTACAACTAATACAAGGTATTACAAATCAAAACAATAATAATAATAATAATAATAATAATGTGATTATGTTATGGCATGTGGCACCCCAAGGTGCATTGTCCACACAAATATTTATTTTTTTGTAAAAAATCAGAAAGCATGATGATGCACACCATATGTATGTTAAACACATCTGCCAGATAATGTACAGGGTTTCTACAAAGCCTTGAAAGTTTGGAAAATGCTTCATTTTAAACTGTTATATTTTCTAGGTTAGGAATGTGCTTGAATTCAATTATATACTCCTTGAAAAAGGCTTGATTGTCAACCGAATCTCCATATAAGACTAACTATAAAGTACTTGTGGCACTAGTTACTCATCATCCCTGAATTCTGGTGGATTCTTGGTATCTTTCGAATTAAAATGTTGCTGTGTTCCCTAGTGATGCTCTGCCAGACCTGTACCTGTACTACTCTTCACCTCTCGCCTGTTTTGGAGCATTTTTGTCTTTGGCCTGGTCTTCAGCAGGAGGAACACCAGGATCAGTTGCACTGAGGTCAGGTAACAGAGTTGGTCAGTCAAGGACATTCTGCTGTGCAGCTCTAAACAAGGCTAAAAGTCTAAACATATTTACTGTTTCTCAGATGACCAGGCCTGTACTGCTGGAGTGGACGAGTTTGTAAGAAGAATACCATTTATTATTGAAAGATGCATTTCATAATGACTTTTGGCAGTACTTTAAAAATGTGTGTGTTTGCTTAGATAATATAAAGCTGATAACAGCTCACTGACAGATCAGCGGCCGACTCATTATAGTGGAGGCTCTGGTGATGATTCGTCTTTGCATTCACTTTTTTTTATTGGAATGCTTCTACACAACTGCACGTTTCATTTTATCTTTGTTAAGCTACTCTCTGACATCTTGATATTAGTCATGCCTGATATTCTGCTCATCTTGGATTTTTATATCTGTACTGTACACATTAATACACTCATACCAGGAATGGCAGGATTATCTTAGGCCAGTAGTACATCAGTTTTACTTACTACCAGCACATTCCTGATTAAGCAGTTTTTTAAAAAGCATGTATTAACAATGTTCTATAACTGCACTAACCCGAACTTGTCTATTTTAGATGACTGGATACTGAAAATACTGAAATTGCTGTTGATTACAGATCTGTGTAGGAAATAACCCAGTTACAAATTAATGTCATGCACGTATGTCAAAAGGAGAGCTTTCCAACAATAAATAACTCTGGTTCATGTTTGTTATCTTGGATTATACTATGAAAGTTGTGTCTTGCCTTTTAAAGCCCTTTGCTGTTTCTCAACACACAACTGTGAAATATACCTGCTTTGTAATAATCATGCTTGGTCCGTTTCTTACCATCAAATCCTCCAACGTTACAATAATACAACTGACCAAAGCTGCATCAGAAGAGAATAATACTCTCATTAATACTAATAAAAATGCTGCCCTTTAGATTGGTTTCATGTTATGCATATGTCAGAAGCTTTGTTATTATTACCTTTCTTTATTATTACATAATTTTTATTCCTGCTCCAAGATGTCTTATTCATGGTTTCACACATGAAAGTGTTGATAGGTTGTATTAGGAAACTATGCCTTGTATATAAAATAAAAATCTTTAGATGCATTTCAAATATGTGACTGATTATGAACATTTTCATGAAATGTGCAAATTGCAAGTTTATTAAAATTATTATATGAATGAATCATATAAAAGCTGTCTTAATTCCCACTGCACAGAGACACCACAAAAGGGTGTGGTTTGCAGTAAAATATAATAGAATGTCGTCCATCAATTGTAGGGTTGGCAGTTCGATCCCCGGCTCCTCCTGTCCATGTGGTGAAGTGTCCTTGAGCAAGACACTGAACCCCCAGTTGCTCCTGATTTGGACGTCGCTTTGGATAAAAGCGTCTGCTAAATGCCTAAATGAAATGGAATTAATCTGTTGACTGATATTGAAAAAAACATGTGGGTGAAAAAACACATCTATAGACAGGCATTACCATCATACACAACCGACTTAAAATGGTAAATGGACTTTGCTTATATAACACTATTTCTCCCTTAGTGGTTCCCAAAGCAGACTGTTCTCATTCACACACGCATTAACGCAACGGTGGCGACAGAGCTGCCACGCAAGGTGCAACTTATGGTTCGGCGTCTCGCCCAAGGTGGACAGGAGGGGCCGGGACTGGCAAACCTCCAACCCTGGGATTACCTCCTGAGCCACAGATTAGTCGCTGATTCAGCAGGCCTGCATGTCTTTCGACAATAGGAAGAATCCAGTACACCCAAAAGAAACTTACAGACGTGGGCAGCACATTGACAATCCTTTGTAAATTTAGTCAGGCAATGTCTTTTTATGAAGCTTTGTAACTACTTTGACATTTTAATCAAATATCCTTAAAATATCATATGTTATATATTCTTATTCTTCTTTATTCTTAACAAGAACAAAACAAGCACACTAGATGTGAAGAACACCTGCTGGATAAAGGGTGCTCTTTAAATGTGGACAGCATCATGACAGTGTATACTGTTTTAATACAGAACAGAGTATGCCAAACTTCTTTTGTTAAATCTGTATTGCACCCCTACTATACCTCTCTTCTCTTTTTTCCCATTATTTTACTGGAAATAGCATCGTTGCATTTCTCACATTTCTGTGTAATTTAATATTTCACTCAACCTCTTGCCGCCAAACGCTTGGCAAAAGCATTCATTCAGTCTGATAGCCTGCAAATAAGTTATTTGCTGAGGTGGCACCCGCTGGGGCAGAACGTTTGTTTTGGACCCAGGTTTTGGTCCAATCCCCTGCGGTCCTGATTACTGACGCAGGACTTACATAAGGAGCCCCAGTGAGCTGCTCTCCACGGAGCCAACTTGTTTGACAAACAAATGAAAGCTTCTGGTTGCACAATTAGACTCAGGAGCTTTACGTTAATAATCAGCCAGTCGGTTAATTACTAAGCAGGGGGTACGAGACCCGCTCTCTAAGCATGCTGTGGAGATATCGCACAGTACCTACAACTACTCAACTACTGTGATAACTGACTTCAATAACATTGTGTAAGAGTTTGACACTGGAACAGTGTCAAAAAAGATAATGCCTTCACCTGTTTTGTGTCAGATCAGTGTTTTTCAAGGTATTTGTTTACCTTTTCACTGCTCTTCACAAACATCTGAGAAGCCTTACACCTAGCCTACAGTTCAACCTGGACCCTGTGGTTTCAGTCCTACATTGTTACTGACAAAGAAAAAATGTATTCAGGTTCATTCCAGGTAATTCTAGTTAAGCCCCAGGTGATAGTTGAAGCCCAAAGCTTTCTTTAAAAACATTACCATAGATGACTTCAGGGAAGTATGTAAAGTTTTCTAAAAGCAAAATGGATTGCGGTTTATATTTCACACGTTTCCTTGATTCTCTAATTCAGAGCCATTTAAGTAGTAAATAGTCCACAAAACATAATTCCAGGACAACAAGCAACAAGTGGAGAAGCACAAAGACTAAATAGTACTGATCTTTGCATCGGCTGTCAACACGTTAACACTTAGCCCCCTTTCTCTCTAATAACATGCAACAAGTCCAACCAAACAGGTTTTAACAGCCTTCTGAAGAGCAATGTCCTTTAACCCTGACTCAGACCACGATCCTGCCATGCGCGCAGTAACCTGTGATAAACAACATAGGTTACTGTCAGGCGCAGTGCAGGTCTGGACTTTATCTTAACCAACATTGCTCAGATAGTACATATCAACAATTCTATTGACAGAAATTTGAGCACATCTACTTAATACCCTACTCAACGTAGATGTTGACAGGTGACATTGTACACTTTATTATCTCTTGGGGACACTTTCACAAGGATAGACTTTGACTGTGGCTTAGATCAAACTAATACTAAATTAATCCGTCGAACAAAGCTCTGTAGCTCCTGACTATCTTAAGTGGGATTAAATTGCAGGGAATTCTGGGTAAATTACTCTTTTACTCCTCAGCTTCCTTTTAACTCCAGCAGAAAACATTTGCATTCTGCCAGATTTCAACAGTTCTGAGGAAATTTTACTGGTAAAATTTAGAAACAAAAAAACTCCAGTAGAATAAAATGTCAGCGCAGTGCCGACCTGTAGCAGAGCTGAGGAGTTCATCCAGTTAAAGCTGTTCTGCTAAATGCTCGCTCCACATCATTGTTAGTAAACCACAAATTATGAGCCATGTTTTCCCCCTTTTTGTTTTTGGTGCAGCTGGTCAACAGGTGTCACTGATTGTCACCATGGAAACGTGGCTCTTTGTTCAGAGGCTAATGTCGTGGAAAGTAAAAAAATCTGTCAATCAGTTCTTGCAGATGAGATGTGACTGAGGAGGGACAGTTTCTCCTCAGTTCTCATAGTATTTGGAGATAACGCACATTAACTGTTGACTACAACAGGACGAACATGATTGCGCTCAATAGGTCGTTCAACCTTTTCTTGGCTTAAGAGACTTTATTCTTCTCTTCGTACGTCACAACGTCTCAGAAATGAGATATTCCTTAAACTCTTCCACATGTACATCTCGTTGTTGTGCTGACATATAATCAGTATTCTCAGAGCACATATATAAACAAGAAGAGGTCTTCACCCCCCTCCAGGCTAAACTCCTTCGTAATGAGTTTACATGTATATAGTTTCCCAAACTGTTTGACTTGCATCAAACACGGTTCTTTAATCAGACCCAGGATCTCTTTTGGATATCTTGCAGTGATGGACTCATCTTAAAGTAAACTTTACTGATACCGAAATCTGCAGCTCGACAGCCACAGCAACTTCCACCGACGCTGCCAAAACTCTCAACGCTTCACAAAGTGCATTGAACAAGACACAGCTGGAACGACTGACCCAGTTCACTTGAAAGTGTCCGCTCAGCAGAATCACCAAAAATCAATTTGAGAGCTCCCTCTACCAGCTGGGAAAGGTCTCAGTTAAGTGACTTACAGAAACCGCTTTGCATCAGCAAAAATAATACTTAGAGGGACACTTTGCAGCCACCAATATCTAGTTCCCCAAAACTAGAACCACTTCAGTGCTGTTCATTTTGACAGATGAGACCAGCTCAGACTCTATTGCACCAGGTTTTCAACATGGAGGCAGTGCAGCCAGCAGACAGGCTTTTGTCATGTGGGACGGAAAAATGATGAGTATGGGCAGAAAGTTAATTATTCCACTTGTTTATTGTGATTTCGTCATATATTTACTGAATTGTTTAAAATATAAAAAAAGACATCTTTAGAGCATCAAAACGGTTTTGAGGAATTAGTGCGCTCAACATTTTTGTTAAAGAGGAACTCTATGTGATTAATCCTTGTTGGGATATAATGGTAATACATATGATGATTCCAACAATACACATATAGTGTGTAAAAAACACTAATAATGCACTAACTGTGAAGATTACAGTTGACACTAAGAGTAACTGGTGTGTTTACCTGGCCCCTAACTCAGTCATCAACACAACCATGACATTTCTGTTTGCCTGTCAGACGTGCAAAAGCATTACCAACTGCTCACTGGCCTATTTCTATCCACCTGGAAACTTAAAAGGCCAATAACTGACACACATTTGCTCTGTTAGCTATCTAACATTAGACACACAAAGCTCAGCAAACAAATTATCTGCCTCTCTCCACTGTTGCATTTCTTCTGTTGTGGGTTCTGACTCTTGTGAATAATGGTGTTAGTAATGTAATAATCTAAAATAATCTAAAGTGTCATTTTTACCTTTAGAAGGGAAATGATTTGCACATGCAGCCGAAATAATGGCTTTTCTCCTCTAATTGCTAACTGACCGCCCTCGTCTCTCACCAAACCCCGTTTGTACAGACAAATTCAGGGTGCAAGAGAGCAAAGTTAAAAGCAGCAAAGCCCCGTTTCGCTTATTTTTCTGTTTTTATGCAAACGTTCTCATCACTTTTATCAAAAAGGATAAAGGAAAAACACACTAAGTAAGTTACACTAACATTGCCCGCTCGGCATCAAGCACAAGAATATGGGATTTTTTGAAGTTAGCCAAAAAGTAACGTCACATTTTGCAAATGATGAACGTCAGTTCAGTGACCTCTTCACCCTTCATCACTCGTGACCTCTTTGTTAAGATTTTTGTTGTAACCACTTTGAAAAAAAGAACGGGTTAAATTTTTATGCCATACATTGTAAACTTGCTGTCTGCTCAACTATTATGTTACACATATAAATATAAATCCCAGTCCATCTCCCCACTGAAATCTGTTGTTTATGACAACATTTGTGACATGTGAAATCTGTGAAAATAATGTGTCTGGAGACTTGAGTCAAACAAATCTGAATGAGGGCTAACACTTTAGATAAGGGGAAGGACATCCCAGACATGTCTTTCATTGAAGACACGTTTTATGATAAGAAGAACAGAAATCTAAAGCTCCGCCAACTCTTCTGGCTGATGAGACATTTGTAGGTGAGTGGAGGGCTCTTTTATTCTGAATGTTGAATGTGTATTTATACGTCTGTTTTAAAGGGTGGAGGAGGAAAGAAAAGGGGATTTTCTTTCAGTTATCAATCATTTATATATGGTATGCTGTTCTTGAGAGATAAATGTTCTATTTTTATTTTACACATAAATATCCACTGTGTATTTTTGACTTTTTGACACCTTTAACTTATTTTTCCTTTAACAGGGTTGCTCCAGTTCACAGTTGCAAAATGCAGAATCTGACTGATTTTCCACAAGATGCAACCTCCCTGTCTGTGATCATCAAGGTGTGCGTGGTTTTCCCCTTCTTCTGCGTCTTCCTCTGCTGCATTGCTGTCATGCTGTACATCTTTGCATCTCACAGGCAGTTCCTGAGCACCTCACGTTACATCCTGTTTGCCTACATGCTGATCAACGACACCCTCCAGCTCTCGTCCTCTGTACTGCTCTTCCTCTTTGTCATGGGGCATGTGAAATTTGCTATTGTCTGCTGTGTTCCTCTGCTGTTCATTTCCACTGCCACTTTCCTGAACACACCCTTGATCCTGGCCACCATGTCACTGGAGCGTTATGTTGCCATCTTCTATCCTCTGCAGCGGCCGGCCGCCTGGCGATCGGACCGTATCTGGATCATTGTTCTTTTCCTGTGGCTCATGAGCTGTCTCTTCGCTATCATTGAGTACTCCATCGGGAAGCTTGATCCTACTGTGAATATCATGTCTACCCCTGTGCTTTGCAAAACTGTCGTTGTCAACTCATCTCCAGTCCAGACATTGTTCAAAGCTGCTGTGAGTGTTCTCTTCTTTGCAGTGGTGGCTGTTATTATCCTCTTCACGTACGTGAGAATCCTGCTGGAAACCAGGAAACTGAGACAAGACAGAGTGTCTGTGAGCAAAGCCATGCACACTGTGCTGCTACACGGCTTTCAGCTGCTGCTGTGCATGTTGGCCTTCACCAGCCCCATCACTGAAAGTCTTATTGTGCTGCATGTCAACTGGCTACCCCAAGACGTCGCCTTTTTTAATTACTTCTGTTTCATCCTAATCCCACGCTTTCTCAGCCCGCTCATCTACGGCTTCAGAGATCAGACTCTCAGGGGCTACATTGGGAAAACCTTCCTGTGCTGCTCAAGCAAAGTCAAGCCTTGAGGCAGAAGCAACTTTTTGGCTTCTTGAGGTGGCTGATTTTGTTTTGACAGATCTCTTAAATGCAATGCACAAATGTCAAAAGATGCATTTGTGATGTTTAAACAGGGTATCTGCAGCACCTGAAAAGTGAGATCTCAGTTTCCTCAAAAACAACAAAAGGCCTTAGAAGGTATTAACAAGGCTTGTCTGCTGTAGGCAGTAATGTTAGTGATACAATGTTTTGTGGATTGTGCAAGCAGGAGGCCCTTCAATCCTTTTGTGTGGAGTTTCAGTCAGCACCGTCAGACCTGAAGCAAACACTGTCACTACTGCTAGCGACAGTACTGTTTCATAACGGGTATGGATTTCAGCAAAAGCTTCAACTAATGAATCATTGGCTAGTCCATCTATTCATTTTATGCAGCTTGTCTTATCTTATACCGTCCAGGTTGTGGTCACTTTATATTATTAGAAATTCTGATTATATAATGTTGGGAAATACTGGAAAAATGTGATATAATAATCAATAGTAATACTTTTGGTCAGTATGACCTTAAAACAGGTATAAAATTACATTCTATGTGGTATTAAAAAGGTCTTTAAAACATCTAACTTGGTGAGCCCTGCAGAAACCCTGTTAAAATATTTAACATAAATGGAGTGAACAATAATGTCACAAGATGTACAGACTATTAAAACATTTGTAAAAAGAGCAATGACCTAATGTCTGGACAAGAATCAATCATGAATTGATTAAACCTCTGGTATCCTCTGCTGTCCCCGTGAAACCAATCATGGCCCCGTTATGTTTTGTGGATGCATTGGCACCGTTTTGGCTTCACAGATGCAACTCTGTGCCAGGCAGAATCAATAAAGACAACGCAGTTGTGTGGGTGAATTCCAGGTATCTTACACAAAGTCTGGCATTCTCTCAATAAGCCTGCAGCAATAATGATTAACTGTGTCACTGTGGGCCCTCTGTAATCCACTGTGATTAGACAATATTACAGATATTTAAAAAGCCTACAATCACAAATATGCACATATTTGCACAATGCAAATGGTACCTGTGAATATGTCATAGTATACATTTTATCTTTACACTTCCCATAAGACCATCAAACACGTAACTGACCTTTGCATTTTTGTGCATTCCTATTAAATTGATCACACAATTACTAGTATTAAAACTAGTATTTGTTTTGGGACAAATAATATATATCACATACTATTTTAAAAAATGGGCGGAGGAATAAGTGACGGTTTTTTACTTTCTTGTTTTTTTTTTTGTTTTTTTTTTGAAGTGTCTTAACCGTACAGCTTTAAAATTGCAGTTTGATTGTTGTACAGATTATTCACCTGCAGGTGTCGCCCTGACTCCAAACTCTCAATACTCACATGCGTTCAACCTGTTTTTTTTTTCAGTCAGGGAGCAAGCAAACCACTTTCAAGCAATAAATATGACAGAAAATAAAAGTTAAAGCAAAGTTGTGAATAAATCATACAATGAAATAATCAATTTCTGTCATTTATTTGCATCATTCATTGCTCAAGCAGAACGAGCAGCTCGTTTAATGAGAAACATCCTCCACAAAAGCCGAAATCACAATACAAGTTTTATGTTTTCGTCCTATTATTGGGCAAATAACCTTGTGCTGCAATGACAAACTCGTGGCCCTGACGGGATTCAGGCTGCAGGTCTGCCCCACGAACAGGAGGCGAAAGCTGATCTCAGAGCAGATCAGGGAGACCCCCCCCCCCTCCCTCCTGAGGACTTCAGAGAGGCGCGTTTGCAAAATCCTGAAGATCCTCAGCAGAGTTCAGGACACACGGAGAGAGAGAGAGAGAGATGAAGTGTCCTACACGTGTTTGCTTGGGTTTAGTGGCTCTCCTGACTGTAGCTGCGATCCCCGCGTCTGTAGGTGAAATGTACACGTCGCTGCTGAACGTAAAGCAGGCGATCGGCGTTGAGCGGAAGCTGATCGATTACTTGAGAACTTACATTGACCACGAGTTAGAGAGACTGGAGGACATCAAGCGGTGAGTGACAGGCGTGGCGACACACTGGAGTTTTTTTCCCCCATTTGCTTGTTAGAAATAACATCATGCTCTGATTTCCCCGGCGGATGTGTTGGCGCAAACTGCACTGCACCTCTAAACTGTCTGTGGAGAATTAAAGGGCAAACCCGCTCTAACTCACAGCTCTGATTTAGTTCAGAGATACAAGACACGGTGGAATGTGGCGATGACATCATACAGGGACAAGTCCTCCAAGCTCCAAGCTCCTCCACAGACTGTGAATGAATGTGAATGATGAGATCACATGTGGAGGTTTAAGTGGGATATGGTCACATCTTCAAATCCACAGCTGGGAATCCCACATTGAAATGACTCACTCACTTGGATAAAATTAGACAGAAAACTACATGAACCCGATGACAGTATTGTAGTTCATGTCTTGGCCCTCAAGATGTTTGACTTCACTCTGCAAACCTGTGCGAATAACACGGTGTATAAGTTCAGTTTGACGGCAAGAAAACTACTGCACCAGTAAGTCGAATCAATAAATCGTGGAAGAAAAATGAAACGCACACATTCTTCCAGTCAGAAACCTTCACCATGTTGGAAACACAATGACTGGTGGGGAACAAGACTTTATCAAAGTCATTTCCCACCAATGTATGATCATCATTCAACAGTTTCTCTGTGGAAAAATGACTCTAATTTCACAGAGGAGCCCTTTGACCATGACATTTAAAACAGTAGCTTAACTGTGGTGAGTTTTGTGTGGTTTGTGAGGATGGAAAGTAAGTAATGTCATGCAACAGCTTCATTCATCGGTTTTAACAATATTTAATGATGATGACGTGTGGTAAGGGTAGCAGATGTAGCTTTCCACCCTTTATATGGAAAGTGTTATCCTACAGTACGACGCGTTGCTGAACATCATGGACTTGAGGGTAGAAGAAATACAGATGAATTTGTTGAACAGTCCATATATGACCCTGTAAGGCTGAACTGAGTCTGATTTTTAATCAATATAACTGCCTTGCTCTGCCATCGGAGTCCCCAAAGAACATTGAGCACCTTAAGGTTCCCAGGACTCACTTGCTACATGTGAAACTGTCCGAGCACGTCTTTCTTTTTGTGACCACAGTCCATGTTCTTTCCTCCAGCTTTTATGCCAAAGTGTCACACGTGCACACTGAGCTTTACAAAGGTCCGGCGGCTGCGATGGCCAACCCGCTGGTGGCATTCAACCTGATCAAGCGGCTGCATTCAGAGTGGCTCAACGTGGTCTACAGCAACGAAGCCCTGGAGAACACACAAGGTTGGCTCACTGGCGTCTTTACAGACACATCTGATGGTGATAACTAAACCCCCCCTCCCCCCTCTTTTCTGCTGTCACCACCCACTCTCCCCCGGTTCACCTTTTGGCCCTCTGCTGTCCAGCCCTCAGGTCCCGTTACGAGGAGGAAGAGGCAGATCTGCCCAAGCTGGAAGACCTGCAGGGGGCCGCTAAGGGGCTGATGAGGCTGCAGGATGTGTATGCTCTCCAGGTTGCGAGTCTCGCAAGGGGTCGTTTCCAGAGAGTCACTAACGGCCAGCCCATTGATATCTACCTGCCTGCAGTGTCTGTCTCGCTGTCTGGTGATGACTGCTTTCTGGTTGGGAAGGTACACCATCCATCATTCTCCTTTTCTGCATCCTCCCATTTCAATTTCCTCTGATGGAAGAAGTACTCAGATTATTTAACTGAGTACCAACAAAATACAAATACTCCATTGCAAGTAAAAGTCCTGCATTCAAAATCCTGGTTTAATAATCAAAATGTACTTAAACTATCAAAAGTAAAAGTACTCCCCTATCATTATATATTTCATGATTAGATTGTTACAGATGTATTAATGTGTTGGCAGCGTTTTAATGTTGTAGCTGGAGTCACAGGACATATCTGAGGGGTCGTGAGATGATTACTGAACCATTAACAAATAATGAATGGAAAGTGGACAAAGTTCTGTGTTTTCCTATCTTTGCTTTTTTGTGTGTGAAAAATGTGAGATTTTTTATCTCTTTTGACCTCGAACAGCTATTTAAATGAAACCATCTGAGAATTGAGGAGGGGGGGACAGATCAGAGCTTTTTGTAATGGCTCACTAGGTTGGAAACCACTCATTTGATCTTTAACAATATATTAGATTTCTTAAAATCTTAATCTGCAAAGAAGCATAGCTTAAATAAATGCAGGGAAGTTAAAACATGTATGCAAAGAGAAGTACCTCAAAATTGTATTCGAGTACAGTTCTTGAGTAAATGTAATTAACCACTGCTTATTTGTCACCTGTATTTCCTAAAAATATAGCAAGGAAACGTGATGAGAGTGTCTTGAATCAAGTCTGTCATCCTTCCTGGTCACATTTTAGAGTAAAACAAGCTCCAACTGCTTGTGAAAAGTAATGAAATGGAGAGATAATTGGACGACGTTGCTGTGAAAATGCCGCTCCCTGATTAACATCAAATTCCAAAGGTCTGCAAAACAGTTTTATTCCACACTTGTCAGTCATTGTAAGGTGGGAATCTGGAAAGTCCGCCTGGAAAAAGTGGAATTCTTCCCATGGCGTGCCTGGGAAGATGGATTAGACAAATATGAAAGAAGAAAAAAATAAATAAAACGGTTTCCCCACAATAAATTCCACTGTTTATGTGCAGTGGTGATGTGTAAGGGCAGGGCACTGCGTGGGAGAGACATCCTCTTGTATGGAAAATGCATTATCTCACGCAGCAGAAGTCTTTGGAGCACAGAGCAGACGGAGCTTGCCTTCACTTGTGCTGACACCGAGATTATCGGAGACAATGTGTAAACAGAGATGCTTAGCTTTAGGGTGTTGTCAGTAAAGAAGCTGCCTGCACGTGCTTTTATATGGCTGTTAAACCGCCCCTCAGAACCAGCCGGGTTCGTTAACAGGGGTTTTTAGCTTGTCTGTTTTATTTAGAGGAATTTTAAAGCAGTTTGAATTGAACTGATGCTTCCCTCAACAACAACACTGAGACCTGCAGAATATTTACTATTTTTAAGAATTCATTGGTTTAAAGATAGCTCCCAAATTATAGGGTGTAATTCTGTGAACTGGGTGTAAACATGTGTTAGTGTAGATACATTTTGTGTGTGTGTGTGTGTGTGTGTGTGTGTTGGTGGGGTTAAATGCTACACCGGGATTTTTATGGGTGCTGTCAAGCATGTAGTCAGCACCTACTTAATCATGTCAAGTCAGCTACAAAAGGGGGTTGAGTCCAGAGAGAGACTGTGGCCAGTGTGCACCTGTAGCTCTATCCACCACGTCAGACAGGTGTAATCTCTTAAATAAACATGCTGCAGAGAGAATGCATGACAGTGGACCAGGCTGAGAAAGTATTATTTATTTTACAAAGTCCAAAGACACTAGAGCTGAAACAATGAATGATGATGAATCATTTCAGTCAAAATATTTGCTGATTCCAGCTTCTCAAATGCAAGGATTTAAGATCAAATAAACGAGCAACTCTAAATGAGACCAAGAAGTCATAGTCAAAATCAGTACTGAACTTACAATGACAGCACAAGTGATTGTTTCATCACATCCTGTAGTTAGTATTTAACTCAGGTAATGCTGCTCTCATTAGAACATTTAATTTAATTTAATTAATATCTCCTTTATAAGAGAGACCCGGGTACAGCAGACAGACAGCCACACATAAGCACCTACAAAAAGCATCGGAAATAATCACAGACATCTTTAAAAAGGACCAAAATTAAAAGGTTAAATTCATCCAATGGGATACTTTCAAGTTTTAAAGACTCATATTGTCTGTGTTGGTTATCTGCTGAATTTCACATCACATTTCTGCATGCCTCCCACCTGCCAGGAGTTGGAATCTTCTCTGATACAAGCTGCTGCCACTGGCCTTAAGCTTGCCTGACTGACAGCCGCTAACTGGATATGATTCACAGCTAAAATCAGCCCACTGTCCACAACCCTGGATTCTAGCCAAATCTGGCAGCCATGCATGTATATAGACCAGAATTGCCAAATGTTTGGTCCTCTAGTCCAGTGCCAGACGCCACATCTGGAATGACTGGCAGGCTACCAGAGACAAATTCTATTTAAATTGGCCAATAGTAGGAATTAAAAGTAACCCAGGTGTTATTTGACACAGGTGGCCTATGAGCAGGGAGACTACTATCACTCAGTGCAGTGGTTGGAGGAGTCGGTGCGTCTCTTCAGGGGAACAGGAGGCGAGTGGAGCCCTGAGAATGAAGGGACTTTAGAGGATGCTCTGGATCACCTGGCCTTCTCTCACTTTAAAGTAGGTAGAAGGAAATGCACCTTTGTAAGATGACTGATGGATTGCATTGCCCTAAATTCCTCTCATTGTTTCAGACGGGAAACGTCTCCTATGCTCTCAGTCTTTCTCAGGAGTTACTGCATCACGGTAATGGTTTTAATTGAACTTATCCCTTTCCTTTAATCCAGTCTGTGGTGCATAAACAGTGCCAGGAAAAGCCTCTTTGCGTGTGTGAACAGCTTGACTTGCCTCTCTAAACTGAAGCCTGTACTGTAATTAAGAACCATGCCCTTTAATGTGTGATTTCTCTTTTTACACGTGTTTCTTCTCAGATCCGATGAATGGAAGAGTTCTGCAGAATGTTGAGAAATACGAGAAGCTGCTGGTTACGAGTCCACCCAAATCAATCGGGGCCGATGGGCTGAGGAGACCCGCCTCCAGTCATTTAAGGACCAGGGACACTTACGAGAGACTCTGCCAGACACAAGGCTCTCAGGTATTCATCACAAGTAATCATTCTGAACACATACTGTGTATTAGGAAAACATCTGGAAGGAATTAGGGATAACTTAATGCAACAAGCAGGGTATTCTTTATTGTATAATACTAACTAAATGTGAAATGGAATTTTTTTTTTTATTGAAGTATTGGACACATTGTCAAGGCCTTTCCCTCAAAACCAAAGATGTCAAACTTATGGTGGCACTGGAGGAAAAGGGGATAACCAAAGTCAGTAGGCTTCATCCTCTGGGGAACATGAATGTCTGAACCAAAGTGGTGGACTGACCGACACACCACTGGCATGGCTAAAATGAAAAACAACATAATTTAAAAGCTTTAAGTAGTTTGTAACAGATACGTTTTAATTTTTAAACGAAAGTAAATGAAGATGCAAGTTTGTAATGGGGCTCAATTAGCCATAAAAAGTCATATTTGGTTTTAAGCTTCCTGTATGTGGGGACAGAACAATGCTAAGAGTAATTATTTGTGGACGAGAAAAAAAAACTATTCTTGTTTTGGTCTTGTTAATGGACTTCAGATGTCTGTTTCTGCTAGAAGCCAGCAAAGTTTGAGAACCCCAGACTTTTCTGCGACTGCTTCACCAACGGCAATCCTGGGCTGCTACTGCTGCCAGTAAGACGTGAAGTGCTGAGCCTGCAGCCTTATGTGGTCCTGTACCACGACTTCATCACTGACACGGAGGCTGAGGACATCAAGGAGCTCGCCCAGCCAGGAGTAAGTACCAGCGGTGTGTCTCCAATAAGTCCGTTTTTAGGAATCAAGAAAAAGAGCCCTGTTTTTTAAGATTAATACTATGCATTTTTTTGTTAATGAAATTAGGTTTTCAGAGTTCTATCAACAAACAAAGGGGGTGTGCTATATTTGTTCCACATGGGACACACAAAAAAAGAAAAGCTGCAAAGTCGAATCAACAAATAAAACGAACCATAGTAATGAATAAATTGAACATTTTGCTGTGTGTGTACATACAGTACGTGTGAACACCTTGTAGCTTAGCCTCACATTGAAGAATCAGGTCTTGTGAATTGATTCTACAATTAAACAATATCAGGGATATTGTTATTTAATGTTAATATAATTTTGATATAATTTTGCCTTTGCTGGTGTCACTGTTATTTGAGGATGTTTCCCAGCCACATGTTTGTTTTCTCCTGGCCTCTTGGACATCCTCTGAGATATTAGCCTGCCTTACTCTAAAATGAAAAGTGTAATTAAATTGTCAGCATTCGAGACATACTGTGAATGTGTCATCTCACTTGTGGTGCAGTGTCAACATTTACTTTGGCCTCTGTCCTAAAGTGGAACTCCACTTTTAAGTCCATCTTTTATAGATTGCCTTCAAGATGGCACAAAGTACAGTACTGGTATATGCAAATGCCAGCTGTGCATTAGCAGGGTCACTGCAGCTGATCTCTACTCACTGAGGTGAGAACAATACTCACAAGGTGTCACTTACTATGTTTTGAAAAAAAGTAGTTTAAATTTGCTCCACCTTGACCAACTAAAACCGTAAAATGCTGCTTACAAATAAATGCATCTGTAATAATAATCCAATAATATAATATATGTAATAGTATAATGCTATGAATGGCTCCATTTTGCATAATTAGTACATTCTCTTTTGATAGTGCCTTTTGCTGATTATACCTTTGTCGTTGCAATGGAAAATTAGATAGAAGTCATGGGGCAACGTTGTGCTGCAAGGCCTTGAATCAAGATTGGAATTTTTATTTTGTTAAAAGTAAAGCTGGCTATGGAATCGTATATTTTGTAAATGTGCATGTATTACTTGCTAATGTGCTCTGCTGTGAGGTTCGCCCGCTGCCAGCCGTGTACCTTTTCCTACTGCAGAGGTCCTGGAAAGACCCTATGGAGGAAGAGTTGGTCTGCTTCCAAACATTTAGCGAGGCTTAAAGGAATGAGGGATACATTACTATGAAAACTTGGCTGAGCGCCTCAAACTGTCCAAATTACCCTGCTAAACTCCACTGGTAAATATTCAGTACACTATCATTGAGCCTCAGTATCTATCTGAAAGCAACTTACAGTTTACTCATTTGATTAAAGGCCATGCATTGTCCCCAGAGCTGCTGAGTCTCACGTTACGTAAGGGATTATTGGGTGGGCTAACTCAGTTGGTGTCCTATAGCTTCTGTGAGGTTTTGGCATTGTTCAATGAGTTTTCCATCCTTTGCTCAGATGGAAACCCCTGCACTTATTTCATCATTATGTCAGCCTGTGGGTTTATTGAAAACAGGTCCTGGGTATGTGAAATGGTTTGTGTAAGCCCCTTTAGAGCTAAATGAAGCAATGCCTCTCGTGGCCATAAGCAAGTCATCCGGGGTTTGATCTGCAAAATGAATCAGAAATATTGTGTTACCAGTTTTCTGCATATAACCTTGTACCAGTTTTTGTGCCTGTTGCAAATTGGCAGTCATCTATTAAATAGGCAGAATGCAGGGTGATGATTGATTCTGCTGTCCAAATAAATCATATAGGCGCAATGTCAAGAAGTCCAAAACATCTGGACTTTCCCACATTCTCTTCCAGGCGCAGACTTTGAGGTGCACATTGACAAAGTGAAGATTAGATATAACTTAAAACTGACACCTGTAAGAAAAGAAGGGTATCTAAACTCTATAAAGGCTCCTATTTGTGTTAGTTTGTATTCAAGAATGATTATGTCCTTTCACCCGCTCTCGCCCCACTCTCCAAGATTGGACTCGAGGAACAATGGCAGTCCATCATCACGGCAGCTTTGGAAATTGTACTCTCGCTCTTTTTGGAATTCTCTTACCTGCTCTCCGTTTTTATTTTGGACACGAGATTGGTTACTCGCATTTTGTCAGCTTGACATCAACGCTTGGCTGCCGTAACAATCACAAACAAAACATTCTGTTTTCTATCTTTGCTGTCAAGCTGAGACGATCTGTGGTGGCAGCTGGAGAGAAACAAGCAACAGCAGAGTATCGCATCAGCAAGAGGTACAAATTATGCATAATGCTTAAGTTGTTTAGGACATTCTGTTTATCATCAGTAATTCAAAGTTACTAGTTTGGAGCAGACTAGTCTTCCATTGCTGCAATGTCAATGAAACTCAGTTGTTGTAGTAATACATCTGCAACTTAAAACACTTGCAAACAGCATGCAAATGATGTTAGAGCTACTTTTTTTAACTGTAACTCTTATAATTCTTTTTTCTAGTGCATGGCTTAAAGGCTCAGCACAGTCCACTGTTGGGAAGCTGGACCACAAGATCTCCATGCTCACAGGTCTGAATGTGAAGCATCCATATGGCGAGTACCTCCAAGTAGTCAATTATGGGATTGGTGGCCATTATGAGCCTCACTTCGACCATGCTACAGTAAGTAGGTCATTTGATTTGTTTAACAAGCTGATTATATATTGCTAAAGAGTTTGCGTGTTGTCTGTGCTTACATTAATAATGATACGTTAACTTTCAAAATTTCCAGTCACCTTCAAGTCCAGTGTTCAAGCTGAAAACTGGGAATCGAGTGGCAACCTTCATGATATATGTGAGTGAAGTCTTGCTCCAACCGTCTCATGACCCTGTGTGACACAGAGAGCAGCTGGAGGTTCTTGGGCAGTTTCCTGTTCCTGGTTTTTCAAAGCCTTAATTAAAAACACAGAGGTCAGGTCTTTGCCACGAGTGCTACAAGGCTTTAGAACAACCTGCGTGAAAACCTCAGTCTAGATTTTTACTTTTATAGATGTTCTGTCATGCAACTAACTGAAGCAAACCAATGATTTTTGTCTCTGACCTCCATTATGGAGTCTACCTCTAGATTCTTTTATGGTAAAATTCTTATTTGTCTGTTTGTTTTGTTCATTTAATCAAGTTTTATTACGTAACGAATATGTTAAGTGCTTTTTAACTGGATTTAAAAAACACATTATTATTATCATTAAGAATCCAATGTGAAAATCTGATTATAATTGGATTATGATTTTTTTTTAAAGAATAGATTTTTGTGAGGCTTTGAAATAAAGCAGAAAGACTGGCTTTTCATAACATGAGCACATAAACACAAGACACAACTCTGAAGGAATTTTCTTTTCCACAGCTCAGCTCTGTCGAGGCAGGTGGGTCCACAGCTTTCATCTACGCCAACTTTAGTGTTCCAGTCGTGGAGGTAAACACCCTGTGAATGTCTGAGATGAGCTAAAAGCAGCTTTTGTCTTTCTGTCTCACACCACGCCTCACTCACATTCTCTGGTGCAGCTGTCAAAATGCTAAAAGGTCAGATTGTAGCAACAACAGCCATGAGTTTTTTTTTACCATAATACTGCAATTGTGTAGTTGAGCCTCAGTGGAGGTTGTTTTACAGTTGATAAATGAGCTGCAGTGGAAAGGTTACTAGGCCTTTCCCCCGCGGTTTAACCTTTCACCTTTCATTTCTTTGAGATCTCACTTCCTGGCTGTTTATACAGAAAATAACTGAACCAGATAAACAAACTGATACAATTACAAACTAAATAGTGTTACTCATGCTTGAAATTCAGATAAGATTTATTGGCAGATTCCCAGAAAAATAATAATTGTTTAGCTAAATGTTCAAGCAAAAATGATGAAAAACACACCCTGGTTCCTGCTTCTCAGTGGTGAGGGTTTGCTACTTTTCTGAATGTCTTTTGGACTGTTGGTCAAACCAAACAAGACATTTCTGATTAGTAAAAGATTGAAAGATAAATTGATTAACCAATAAAGGAATTGTCAAATGAATCTCTAATGAAAAGAATTGTTAGTTGCAGCCTCGTTTTAGATGAATCTTACAACTTAACTTACAGAAACTTATTTATGTTGTTTTTTTCTTTCGCAGAAAGCCGCCATCTTCTGGTGGAATCTCCATAGAAATGGTCAAGGAGACGTGGACACGCTGCATGCTGGTTGCCCTGTGCTTATTGGGGACAAATGGGGTGAGAGTCAGTCGATTCAGAATGATGTGATGATACTGTCAACATATGGAAAATAGCCAGCAATTTATCAGTATGTGTCTGTGTTCTCTTTTAAACAGATTAGGCTTTTTTGCATCCTCATAATGGTCTTGTTAGGCCACATCTGTGCTGCATTATGCATTTTGAGATGTTACAGTGTGCAGTTCAGACACTGAGCGCTCGTACTGGAAGCTTAACATCTGCTGCCGGTTGGCCCAGACCTTCGAACTCCCAACTCTGAAACGTGAAACCGTTAAACTACCGGGAGGAAATTAATCACCCTAAAGCAGCTGCAGAAGCATTTGGTGGATGTGTTGTTTTTAGCAGAAATCAGAAATTATTGTTAAGGCTGTTCTTTTAAATCACGTATCCAAAGGTTTAAAAGGTGCATGGGCAAGAAAGCTTTTGTTTATGCTGTTCTTGTTCTGTCTTGAAGACATTAAAGCATAGTTTGCTTTTTTCTGTATGTTTCAGTGGCAAACAAATGGATCCACGAGTATGGCCAGGAGTTCCAACATCGCTGCAGCCTGAATCCTGAAGAGTGAGAGAGGGGTGGAGCGATAGCTGGGCCCCTTGGAGAGCCAGCCTCTACAATTGAGAAGCACCCTTAAGCGTAGAGAAGGAGGCATCCAGAAAGTGAGCACACAAGCAGGGGAGGTGAGAGCCAGTTATGCGGCAGCCTGCATCTGTGATTGGACCCCCGGGCCCCAGGGAGCCTGAAGCCTACAGCGCAGTGCTGCAGTGGATAGCACAAGGCTGAGAGGAGGGGGAGAAGAGGAGTGGGGCAGTTGGCAATCAGTCCCCAGAAGCCAAATGCTCTCTTGCTCCTTCTGGCCAGTTCCTGCAGATGGAGAGAGGCCTCTGCCTTTGTACACGGTGCTGGTTTCAGCTGTTTGCCTCCTGCTTGCTTAAAAACTCATATCTTGTGCAGTCCTTTTCCTACACTGGGCTCACGCTAGGGTCTGTTATGGCAAATCAACACAGCATACTTGGTGCAGACTCTCAGAACTTTATCTCTAATGTGTAGAGGCAGACATTTGCAAAGAGACCTAATGTGATTGGCTGAATCACAGTGAAATGTGTATAAAATGATGCACAAGGTATCCAGAATGTTCTACTGATATTGTGTTGCAGTCAAAAATAAATGCTGTTTTGGGATTTGAATATCCAACTCAATTCAGACGTGATAATGCTTCCATGAAGTGCTGGAACAAGCAGATACAGAGCATGTGACATTGTTGTACAGAGTGAAAAGAATGTCTTATGACTTTATGGATAATATCTGTGTTCAAGAGGTTAAATATGCAATTCTTTACATTTGGTTGATACACTGCAGATTATCACCAGAGATTTTGGTTGAAGCTCTTGTGTAATGGGTAATCTCAGACCTCAAGACTCCAGTTCACACTGGTGCTATGAGTCAAAGGAACCAGTCATTGTGTGTGTGCCTGTTTATTCCCAGCTGACTGAACGATGTGGTCATCGCTGCCTGTGGGAGACTCTGTGCGAGACTTTGTTGGATGTAAGTGGCTGTCTAATGGAACAGATGAACCAGATCTGTCAGCCTGTTATTGAGTTTCAGAAGCTGGTTGGACATTTATCACCTTCTACACGCCAAGTGATTGGGAACCCGTCTGCTCCAGACTTTGTGTCTGAACTCACACAACCAACGTTGTCTGCATACCACTCTGATATCTGAGTCTCTAAGTAGGTCATAACCCATCTTAAAGTGAAAGTGAGGTGGTACAGTATGAGCTTGGCCACTAATGGGCCTCTATATGTGACATTTTGGGGGAGGCATTCTGCAGATTGAATGAAGAAAAAAAGGAGGGTGACCGATAAATATTTCCTCTGCTTGCCCACAGCGATTCCTTCCAGCTCACCAAAGTGCACACAAACAGACACTCTCTCCAAACACACATGGACCCACAGAAAGTATAAGAACAGGCCATATACTGGATGCAGATTGCACATTCCTGGGTGCACACCAAGCAGCAGGACTTGATTATTTTCCTTCAGAGTTGATGAATAGGAAGAAGCTCTTTCCTCAGCTCTCTGCTCAGTTTCATTGCAAGTATTAATATGAGATTCATGCCATTAAAAATACGGCTATGCCACAAGTTTATTTAATTTAAAAGAAATGCACTCAATATTGTCAACAGAAGGTTTACTACTATATTTACAGAAACACACATTGTAGCTACGAATCAAATAGGTTGCAAAGATTCATATTGTTATTTTGACTTGACTTGACTTTTCTTAGTCAAATTTTAAACATTATAATCCAGGAAATCAGAAAAGTTTCAAATGTTCTTTTCACAGGTTCATCTTACCACCTGAACCCTGACTTCTCCCAATTCAAAGGGATTTATTCTGCACTCTTCCTGTACAGCCTCAGCAGCCCTCACTGTTACTATGATCAACACCACAACCATGGCTGCAGAGGGACTTGTTGCCACGCAGGAACAAACTACCTAAAGAATACATGACTATACCATAGGTCTGCCTCAACACGTCTAGTCAAATACACACTGTATCTCTGTACAGTGAAAAGCAAACTTCTTAACACTTTGGGGTACATTCCTTACTAGGGAAAAATAAGAGAACTAGCTGATTACTTGTTTCAGAGTGAGTGTGCAGAAGGAAAAATAGAATTTAATACAATTCTGAATGATAAAGAAGCGGCCGAGCCACAGCTACAAAAAAGCAGTAAAGCAGAAATACAGCAAATCTCTTTTTAATCTCAGGTTCAAGAAAGAAAGAAAATCACTGCATACTCCTGCAAGCGAGCAGCCTGGTAACAGTGATGATGGATCAGTGCTTCCCTCTGCTGGTGATGTAAGAAAAGGCTGCATGGAGTTAGTAAAATGTTTAAATGTTTTTTTTAATTTACAAACTCTGTTTTACTGTATTGTTTTATTTTCATTGCCTCATTATTCTTCATGCCAACAAATGGGCCATAAAAATCCACTGAACAAAAAAACCCCAATTAAATAAGCTAACTTTTGGGCAAAATTAGATACAATAAATGTTTCATTATAACTCAAAACCAAAAGTTGAAATAAATGTGTGATAACTGTAAATTAAATTATAAATGATATTTTTATGAAACATTTAATATACTGAATTTCTATCGACCATTGTATCATGGTATTATGGTTAGAAAAGTTTTCTTAAGATTTTATTAGTTATTATTAGAGTGATGAGATGCAATAATTAATAGGAAATTTGATAAATTATATTTGAGATAAACCTGTCTAAATATGAAACTGTTATCACTACGTAGTGGGCATTCATTGGTGGAAGAAGTACTCAGATCTTTTACTTAAGTATAG
The DNA here is from genome assembly GCA_036024295.1 of Nannoperca obscura. NCBI lineage: Eukaryota > Metazoa > Chordata > Actinopteri > Centrarchiformes > Percichthyidae > Nannoperca > Nannoperca obscura. The sequence goes on along the minus strand of JAVQJL010045165.1, from coordinate 19,943 downwards.
TTAAAGGAGCAATACCACAGTATAGAACCACTGTTACAAGTAAAAGTCTTATATTTTTGGCCTGTTACAGAATAATGTATATTACATTATGTTATTGAATCATAATTATTGATGCATTCATATTTGCACTACTTTATTGTTGCATTTGGTAACTGTGGCTTATTTTTCGCTGTACTGCTGCGTAGCTTGTGAATTTTACCAAGTCATCAATAAAGTATTTTCTTTATCTAAAATAATACACTATGATTTATTTGCTGATCATATTTTGTATTATTTGCACCAGTGTGGTCATTCAATATGTAGGAAGTAGTCGAATATCTGCAGAAATATGATTTGGGGGGGAAAACAAAAAAACTCAATTTCCCAGAATGCCTCAGTGATAAGCAGCGGCAGCGGAGGCGGGACGTTCGGACTTTGTTGCTCGGAAACAGATTTGCGCGCTGCCGTTTGTGTGTGTAGGTGTGTGCGCTCAACTCAAGCTGCTCTGTCAAACGCATTAACGTTAGTTAGCTGGAGTGTGATCAACATCATGCCTGCTAACGGCTCGGCCTCTGCTTTGGCCAGGCTGTCACTCACAACCTATATTTACTGAGCGGAGGGATGAAGAGCAGAAAACAGAGGTCCGTCAAAGCTGGAAGCAGCAAAAGGAAAGGTAAACTGTTGTTAGCTTAGCTACCAGCTAGCAGTACAGCTACGTTAAGTATCTGTCAATCTCATATTAGCCTCGTATGTTAGCTCACTAGCTAATGTTATTTTAAATGAATATGTTTTAGCTTTCTCTCGGTTTGTGTTGTTGTTTTTGCAAGTGTTGTAAGTGTTGTTAACTTGTAACTGTAGTTCACGTTTTGGAGCAGTTTTGGGGTTTGCCAAAGGATGCTAAAAGCTAAGCATAACATATAATATTCCGAAATGATCTAGAAAAATAGTTTGCTCAGTTCTTTAATTGAAATGTGTTTTATTTAAATGTGTAGTCCAAAATATAAGTTCTTGATAAGTGCAGCTGCATATGTTGGTTATGTTTGCTGGTTAACTAAAGATTGGATTACAAAAATGATTACACCAGGTTAATACACCTCAAGATTCACACTAGTAAATTCATGTCATTGTGAGATAATTTTATCAAACTATGTAATGCTTTGCGAGTTAGGACGCTCACTATAAGCATTGGGGTTTTAGTTGTTTGATTAATTTCCTTGTCTACAAAATTATGTGAGTTTTGATATCATATAATAAAGTTGAAGTCAAACCAATGAACTGTGTTTCACTGAAACCAAATATGTGTAAACCAAATACTTTCAGCATTCTCTAAATCATTAATTTAGACAACATGTTAAGATCATATCATATCACAGCCTTAGTGAACAGTAAAGTATATGATTGTTATACCAGCCAACACTGAGCACTCCAGTCCCATTGTATGGTGACCTTTGACCTTAGTATTTACAGTGTTTGCATTGTTTGTGTTTAGACTTTTCTGTAATCAAAAATGACTCTTTGCAGCCCCCAGCGATGTGCCCCCCTCCACCAGCCTCCCTCCTCTGGTCGAGGGCCAGCTGAGATGCTTCCTGCGGTTGACGATAAGTCGGATATTATGGACGGTTCACAAGCCTCCGCCTGCAGCATTCGTCAGGCTGCGCTGGTGGGGAGAGTCATCCAACGGGACACACTTCTTTCCGAGAGATGGGTTGCAGGCGTCACAGAAGACCATCAAGACCACAGCTCGCTTCCCCATCCGCTGTGGGCCAAAGCAGTTCACCTCATATCTTACAGGTATCTCAGAAGGCTTTGATGTGTTTGAGTTTGCTACGCTGCAAACGTATGTTTAAACTTCAACCACTTTCCTGTCATTGATGGACAGACATGGCCTCTCTAGTGCTGGAAGTCCTGACAAAACCGGATCATCTGCCGATCGCACGGGCTCAGGTTGCAGGCATTTCTCGGCTCTCTCTGTCACACCCCATTGGTGGATTTTACACCCTTGTGTCTCCGACATCTGAAAAGCTGGGAGAGTTACAGGTGAGTGAAAACTTGAATTCACATTTGTGGAATACCACCTGCAAGTGAAGTTTCATGTCCTGAAGTTTGGCATTTTATGACGACTATACGACTACTTAAACGGTTATTTTTCCTCTAATGACAAGTATGTGACCTCCTCTACCAACTGTAGAGGTGCTGTTGTTTTGTAGCAGACTGTGACCTTACTGTGTATTGGCAAAATAGTATCACAAGTATCATTTAAAGGCACAAGAACATAAAACATTGGCTCTATTATTTCAAGCCCTCAAATATTTAGATGTATTTTTGAACATCGTTTAACATGTTCAAGGTATTATAATTTTAATTTGTTTTAATAATTTAGTTATAATTAGTAAATAACATGATCCCTTTTCTTTTATCCCCTCAGGTTTCTCTTAATTTGGAGCCTCTGATAGAAGCCTATGACAGCAGCAGCTCATGTCCCGTCACAGATATCAGCATTGAAGGACCACAAGTCACCACACTGACTGTGCCCTCGCAGCCCAGATCGCTGTCAGCTGGCAGCGGGAAAGAATCAGCTGAGAGCAGCAGTGGAAACACACCAAGGTTTGAAGTTGTTGCTGGTCTTGTTGTAGCTATTTGTAGTTTAAGGTTTAAATCTGAACATAATAATCTTTATAAGCATAATATTTTTTTTTTTCTGTCAGAGGGAAAGACCACTTATATTTCCAAAATGCCAAGAAAGACAAAGACAAAGCTTCCCTGGAGAACAAGATGCCGAGAACAAACGCTTCTCAGACAGATGGAACGGCTGTGAACCCTTCAAGTCAGGAGCCTTGTGGCCAAACAACCAATGATATCCTCTCAGGTTGGATGCAGCACGACAGCACATCAGATGTAAATAACCACAAACGCACAAATCTGACAGTTTTTTAACGAATGCCCAACATTTCTTTCCACCTCAGTTATTCTGGAGCGTGGAGACAAGCTTAGACATGCTATGGTGGTGTCAGCTTTGAAATGTGACATGGACTCCATGCCGGCAAAGAGAGACACCCCTCTGTCTCTCCAAAAGGATTACATCCTGCCACCATCCAAGTAAGTGTTTCAAAAGTTAGTAAAAAAACAACAACTATGTTTTCTATCACCTTATAATGCACATATCTATGATACTTTATTTCTGTGTCTGCAGGCCCTTCCCTTCTACCTCTGGGAGGTTTCTTCAAAATATTCTTCATGCCGATTCAAAGCACTCTGATGATGTTGCTGTAGTCTCAGACTGTCCGGCTGACATGGATAACCGAGCTGTGGATCTGCTCCTCGGAAGGTACATGGGCACATTTACTTCCACAGTTGACAGAACATTTTTGCTGTTTTTTTCTTTTCTCCAAGTTGTTTACTCTTTTTTTCTTTTCTTTTTAGCTTAAACACATCTCCTCTGCCTCTTTGGGATGGAGAGGGTTCCTACCCTGAGTCTCTGTCTGACCATAGCAGTGTGTGTGGGGATAGTGAGCTCAATGATCCACAATATGATCACAGCTTACTGGAAAATTTGTTCTACAAAACTCCTGTAAGTAGATGATTTTCTGATGATTTGTCGGGGGGGAAGTGTTTTATGTGTAATATCAGCGGCAGTTTCCTCGGTTACTTAAAGTCGTTCTTGTTTTCTTGTCCTTCAGATGTCCGATATCAGACCAAATGACACTGAGGCGGAGGGTCAAGGGAAAGTGTCCTCCACTAAAAATCAGCTGACACAGTCTGGACCCAAGATTAGTGGAGAGTAAGGGCCTTTAAATGCTTCTTAAACAATGCTGTTGGGCACTAAACAGTAAATAGGTCCTTTCAGAAGATTGGGGAGTGGGGTTGGGTGTCATCTGATATTTCTTCTTTTTTTTTTTTATCCTTCCACTGTCAAAGGTAGCCACTAGATAAGCAGTATGTAACGACGGTCTGAACTTGATCTCAAAGGGCATATCTTTACCTTAAGGTATTCTAATTGATCAAAATCTGTAAATAAGACAGTAACAACAAATCCAAATGCAAATGGGATTATACGGGACGTACGCAAGGTACCAGGATTTCAGATAGCACAGACAAAACACACAGAATGAGAACAGACTAGTATAACTATACCAGCTTTTGTACAGTTAATGCAACTATTCACCATATGTTGACTGTGCCCAGTCCGACTTCAGAGCCTCAGCGGCCTGCAGATGCTGGTGGTGTTGCTCTTGGCCTAAGCGCAGAGCAGTTGTCTTTGCTGAGTTTGATCCGGCTGGCGAGAGTGACCGTGGACTCCCTGACCGTACCCACAGGCAGCGCAACCACCACGCCCAGAAAGACCTCGAGCAAAGGGAGACCTCCTCGACCGTTAACCAGCAAAAAGTGGTAGGCAAAATATTTCTCATTATTTTGATCTCATTTTAAAATAACATTAATGAGATAGAAATGCCTGTGATGTCTCCTCTCTTTTTCATCAGCACTTATTTTATCGAGTACGCGTTCCCAGTGGCTTCCACTCCCAGTCGACATGATCGTAGTAAGGGTGGTGATGGGGAGGTGACCAGAGCTGTTGCAAGTAAAGTCACTGGAGGAGGTACGACTTGTTAGAGTGTCCTATGAAACCCGGCTGAGTGAAAAACACTGCTTCCGCCAGAGTTTGTGAAGATATCTCACAAACACTCTTCTGTGTTTTTTTAGCAGTGAAGTTCCATCAGCGCTCTGTGTTTCCTGTCCACTTCAGTGCAGCAGCAGTTAAACAATGGTGGGGAGCCGATCTGATTTTCAAGATTTACTCACGAAAGAGCGACCAAAAGAAAGTAAGCTCAAAACATTAATATTAATTTGATTGGTTTAAGAGTGACTGACTCTTGGATATCTACTGTTTTCTTTGACATAGGTGTACTTTAAGGGTTACATTTTTGCATACCTGAATAGTTGTTGAAACGTAAGTTTTTCTGGTAATAATAAATAATAATCTTCTTCCATGTTAGTGCCATCAAGCATTAGCAGATTAGATTAGTAGTATTTTGTTCTCTAGTGGTTTCTCGTATTGCTATTTATGATGTTTTACATTTTAAGGCTGTGTCATGTTTATAAAATAAGGCTCCTCCACTTTTATGAATTAGAGCTTCCAGAAAAAGCAAGTAAAAATGACACAAATAGACATTAATTAAAACCTTTTACTATAAAGCACTTAAAGCAATGAAGAGTTGGTGACAACGCTAGCTTCTCTTGTTGCAGCCTGTTCTCATGGGAAAGGCAGTTCACCCACTGCGCCGTCTGCTGCAGAGCGAGCAGCTGAGTCAGTCTCTCATCCTACCTGTACACAGCGTGGAAGGAAGCGGTGAAACACGGGAGATAGGACCTCTCAAGGTGATATACTGGGGGGAGTTTTTTACCCGGGATATCATGTTTGCAAGCCTCATATGTCTTTTCCAAGTGACTATCATAGAAGGGTTTTTATTTTTCAGGTGTCACTAGAACTTGCTACAGACAACAAGGATTTCTCCTCTGAAAGAAGTAAAAGAGACAAATCGCCTTCCCAGACCACGCCCAGTCCACAGACACGGACCAGCCCCAGATCTCAACATGTTGACGTTGGCAGGAAGGAGTTACCTGCTGGCTCTTTTGAAGATTCCAGGCTGAACGCTTGGAGTCCTCAGAAACCCTCCAAAGAACCCTCTCCCCATCCAGAACTCCACACACCTCCTCGTACATCACGGCGGCAGGTGGAAGAGGACCCTGAGCTGCTGCTGCTGCTGCACACCTTGCTCATGGTGCCTGATGGAAAGAACTTCACCTGTGGGCCCATGCAGGCACCAAACGTGTACTTGAACTGTAAACTCTTTTGGTGCGATGAGACGGCGCGATCTGTCATCAGCTGGGGACAGGCAAACCCTTCTTTCAACTTTGTTCAGGTTAGCCCTGGAGATCAAGTCTTAGAACTGCATGTGGTCCAACTTTCTCCTGCAGTACGTTGTAAATGCAGTATCTTCTGTGACTTTTTCTCCATCCCTTTGTCTCAGGTGACTCCGGTGACCTTAACAACTAAGCTGCTGGAGCGGATGAAAAATAATATGATGGTAATCGAGGTGTGGCAGAGAACCGGAAGCTCAGGGCAGGATCGACTCCTCGGCCTCGTTAAATTACCTCTCCACCAGTTCTACGTATCATTTAGGCAAGTCGTGGAAGGACGACACATTTTTATTTATTTTTTAGATTCTTCTTTTCTGTCTGGATTAGAGTGAGACACACTGTGTGAATGATCACTAAATATTTCAAGTGATATTGGAAACTGTAAACTGAAATAAATGGCATTTTTTTATAGACCAAATGATTGATCAGTTAATCTATAAAATATCTTATCAAATCATTAGTTGTAACCCTAGATATTACAAACACTACTTCGATATCTGAGTTGTGTTGGACAACTTTATGGGGATCATTTACCTAACTTATTGAACCTGTCCTGTGGGAGGCGCTATGGTATGCCTGTCATAATAAGGCTGCATCTGAGACCACTAACTCCTTTTTTTTTTTTCTTTCTTCTATCCAGGGATCCGAAGATCGCTCACCTTCTTCTCCAGGCGCAGTACCCTGTTTTAGGGGTGGACTGCTACATGCCAGTCGTTGATGTGTTCTCAGGTAGCTGTAAAGGGAACCTCAGGGTTGTTTTGGCTCTGGGCCGGTCGGAGCAGATAGCCGCCCTCCAGCGCACGAGGGACGAGGAATGCGACTCTTTGTCTCGTGTCACGAGACCAGTTCATCTGCTTGATCACCAGCCGCATTTACAAACAAAGGTCAGTGTTAATGTTGACTACGTAAGGCCGATGCACAATAAAGTGTTAAAACTGTGAAATCAAATACAATCTGCACTATTAAAAAATAATAAATACTATAATAAACTAGTAGTAACACTGCTGATAAGATGTCAAGTCCCTTTGACCTCCTTTCAACACTGTTTCTCCATCAGGCGATTTCAGCACAAGAGGAAGCTATGAGAGAGCATGTGTTTGTGATAAGAGTGGAGAAGGTAAATGGGCTGACACCTCTGCAGTCCACAGTGTGGGGTGAAGCTGACTGCTACGTCCAGTACACTTTCCCCTGTCAGGAGGGCGACCCTGCTGCAGAGATGGACCAAAACCTCATAGAGAGTAGTAAGACCAGCGTGTAAAACCTAAGAATTTCCCAAGAAGCCTTTTTTCTCCTTCTGATTCACTCTGACCTGTATCTCCTGTCCAACAGGCGTGAACCTGAAGTCGTTTCGTACGACCACAACTCTGTGTGTCCCTGACCCGGTGTTCGGCCACGCTGAGACTCATGTGCTTCTGGCTCCTGAAGGAGTGCCCGTTCAGAGGCTGCTGCTCAGTTCTCTGTCGAGCCAAGGCCTAAGCAGTGGAGGAGGTGTCCAGTTTGAAGTGTGGTGCAGGTTTGTGGTCATCTTGTCCACTTGGGGGACAAATTGGAAATTGCTAAAATGTTCTCATTACCAAGAAACTTGACTTCTTTAGATTTTCTGTGCCTAAATCCTAAATTATGCTTCTGCATCATTTCATACGTGCATTGTAGCAGACATCCACCTCCTGAAAATTATAACTTAACCACACAAGTTATAGGGAGCCAGAATGTGAATGGAGCAGGTTTAAAAAAACTGGTAACAGCTTGATGCAACACTTAAGGGTCTTATATGGAATCAGTAAGTATTAAGCTAAGGGATTTTTATGTCTTTGCAGATATTATTATCCAAACGTTCGAGACCAGCTTGTAGCCAAAGGAATTCTGCCATTGTCCAAACTGTGTGCCATGGTCACCATGCAAAGACAGCTTCCTAACGAGGCTCAAATGTTCTCCCTGCCCCTGATTCCCAGGGCAGACGGTCCCACAGGCCATCAGCCTCAGCCCTCAGGTAAACAGACACACACAGTAATGGTAATATAATACTGCATTGACACATTTAGTATGTTAAATGTTGGGACTGATCTGTTGTGTTTCTTAGGCCTGTTGGATGTGTGCATTCGGTACAAGCACCGCCCAGTGAGACCCGGAGGGACTGGTAAAGGTGCTGCGTCTCGTGTTGTGACGCTCGTGGTTCAAGTGCACAGAGCTTCAGGTCTGCAGGCTGCCGCAAGGTACATCACTAACCTTTTTATTTCGTTTGTGTGATAGTAAACAGAGTTTACGTGTGAAGATAAAACCGGAGGGTTTCAAACTTGCACAGCATCACACTGAATTGTAGAAGTAATTGCTTATTTCTTCCTTAAACATATTTACAGACACTGCCCCAGTGTCCTTAGCTTGCTTCTGCCTCTGTTTCAGGGTCGTATCTGAACATGATGAAAGATTCAGTTACTTTGCCGGCGTCGGGGTGAACACGTACGTCACAGTCCAGCTTTCCTTCCTGCCCGAGCGTGAGAGGAGGAGCACCCGCGTGGCTGCCAGGACCTTCTGCCCGGACTTCGACCACCACATGGAGGTGTCCTGCGACCTGCTGGTGCAGAGGAGCAGCGGAGAGACCTGCAGTCTGGCTGAGCAGCTGGAAGAAGCCACGGCAGTCTTCACCCTCTGGAACAGAGACAATCGCAAAGGTTATTTGGTTTTATTTACCACAATTACATACTAATAAGAATGTTAATGCAAACATTATAATGCTTTATTTTATTTTTTTAGTTTGGATGAGTTTTCCCACTTGGTTTTGACAGCTGGACATCATGTTGTTCCACAATTTATTTTTCAAATTTGTTCAAAACATTCTTATAAACAAGGATTAGGTGTTTAGTTTTAATGTTGGTCCATAGTATCTGTGTGCAAGTTAATTATTTGTTTTGTGCTGTTTGTTGCAGCAGTGCTCACTCATAAGCCGATGGACGTGATTTTGGGCGCAGTGAAAATCCCACTGGCTGATCTTATCCATAAAAGAACAGGTATGCTGCGCTCTTAAGTGACCAAATCAAATAGATTCTGATGAACACACAGTAATTGTGCTTCTTTTTCCAAACATAAAGGTATTTCTGGCTGGTTTGGAGTTTCTATACCTCAGGAAGCGAGCTCTTCTCAGCACCAGCACATCTTGGTCGGGGGCCTCGAGATCTCTGTCAACTTCGGCCACCACTCGGACAGGGAGAGGGTCGTTAAAGCTGCTCAGGGTGTGGGCTGGGAAATAGCTGAGAATGAAATCCAAGAAGATGAAGAAGACTGGGGAGACAGCAAAAAAAAAATGTCTTTGACTTTATCGATGCCTAGAGCGTGGATACCTGTGCACTGCTTGCTTCTGCCAGGCCACAGTGAGCTTCAGCGCTCCACCTACTGCTACTTCAGGTACAAGTTCTACGACCAGGATGCCTTCTGCTCCCAGATGAAACACCCCTCTGTTGAGGAGGGTGGGGAGGAAGGCCAGGCCGCTGTGACTTTCCAGGGAAGCAGAACTGTGGAGCTGAGGAACACTCAGCCCTTGATGTGGTATCTTCGAGAGGAGAGGCTGGAGGTTCAGGTGTGGGTTGCCTTTAAAAAAGACAAAACCCAAAGGCCCCGAGACACAGACCGACTGGTGGGTTCTGCGTTTGTCGATCTGTCCTCTCTTGCCAAGACACCCACGCAGAAGCTTACTCTCAGTGGTAAGAAACGATTGATTGTTTAACTGGTTATTATTTTCTGTGTTTCTGAGTGTAATCCCAGTATTGTGGTTTCACAGGCGTGTATCCGCTCTTCAGACGCTCTGCAGCAGATCTACAAGGGGCTGCTGTCAGGGTGCACATCACCCTGACAGCAGGTCCCGTCCCCGTGGAGGCATCTGCTGGAGTTGACGCACAAGTGTACTCAGACAGCCAAGGGGAGCTCTCATCAGAAGAGGCGGAGGCAGCAGATCGAGCTCCCTCGCCCACTACACCCAAACAGTTACACACACAAAGCAGCCACGAGAATAAATCCTCCAGAACAACTCCAGGCATCACATCTGTGCAGCACAAAGACATGAGCACGGATGAATGTTTCCCTGTGACTGTTGCAGTGGACCGAGCGATGCACCTGAATCTGAAAGGTGAACTCACGGCCTGAAATCTTTTCTTCCTCCACACATTTGTTTTTTAACATACAGTACATTAATAATGTGTGTGTGTTGTGTTTCTCTGGCAGGCTGTCCTCTAGCAGAGCGCAGTGAAGCGTTACCGTGCTGCTGTGTTTCCTACGTCACTGCCGAGTCAGCAGAACCAGCGTCCACAGCTGTCATCGCCAACACTGACTGCCCTGTGTGGGACCATCTGCACGAGTGCAGGTGGAGTTACATCACTGACTTTAACCTAAATCTTTGTCAAACAAATCACTTTTCAAATATCAGGCTGATAATTTATTTCAAATTTACAGGCTTTCAAAGCAGCTGTTGGTTGATCCGCAACAATCTCTCGTGTTCAAAGTCTGGCACAAAGGAGGTACAGGAAGCAGTTTCACTTCATGATGTATTTCACATTGATGTGTTTGATATATTTATTCACTCGTGGGTTCTTTTGCTTCCCTAGAAATGGAGAGGGTGATTGGATTTGCCTCTGTGGATCTGTCCCCCTTACTGTGTGGGTTCCAGTCAGTGTGTGGTTGGTACAACATTACAGACTTTAGTGGTCAGTGTCACGGCCAACTCAAAGTGTCCATCACTCCACTTAAGGGGGTCCAAGACCTCCGAGGACAGAGGAAACCTGTGAATGAAGAAGCAGCCAAAAACTCCTCTGTGAGAGAAAGTATTCACACTCACAGTATGCCTTTGATAATTATCGTTTCACAGTTTTACTCACTAATAACGCCGAATGTGTTTTTATTAACGGCTTTTGTTCCAGGCACTCCCTCTCAGCTACCATACCACAGCCACATACAGCAGCTTCCCCTCTCACATCAGTCGGTACCCCGAGCAGAAGATCTCCTCACCTGACCACACCGACAGGCTGTTCTCTGAAAGGTTTGTAGGACAGTTACTCACATTTTTATATGCACATTATTAAAAACACATTTCCACACGCTGTACAAAGCTAAAGCAAAGTCTACCGTTGTATTCTTCCACGTCTTTCCAACTGTTCAGGGCCAGCGAGAGTGACCGCCATTTTGAGCACATGGACAAAGTACGTCTTTACCATCAGAGTCTGCAGGAGCAAACAGCAGCTCATTCTGTCTGTAGCAGCGGTGCTGCTGACATCAATCCCTCCAGCTCGTTCCTGTTCTCAGCACTCAGGTATCGTTCAGATAGACGCTCCGACATCATTTCCTTGTTGTTTTTATCTTAAAACCAGAGCTTCGTGAAAGTAAAACTCTTTGTTTTTACAGGAAAAAACTAAGTGAGCTCGACAACATCCAGAGATACTTCAGCCGTAAGCTTTCAACTCCCACATTCCCGCCCATGAGCGAGCAGGACTGTCGCACAAAGCCGGAGGAAAAGAGGGACACAGACACGTGTCAGCTTTTTCTCAAGTCCAACCAGTTAGTTGGAGAAGTCCACAATATCATTAGCGGTGAGCTCTTTCCCATGCTAAAGGCGAGTCCACTTTATGGGTCTGAAGTTACTGACCAACACGTGGAAAATGTAGCAACATTATTCCATCAAAATGTCCAATACCAATTTGACCATTTAAAGATCGTTCTTGGGGGTTGTTCTAGTTTACCCAACCCTGACGGGTGACCCAGAGTTCACTGCGGACACAGTCTGCTGTGTAACTTGTACACTTTTACCATAAATGGAGGCTTCAGACAGAAGAAGGACCAGTGGGGCTGAAATGTCAACTAATGGAATAAAGTCAATGCTCCATTTATGTCACTCTAAAAGTGGCTGTGCTATTTATATTAACTTATTATGTAACTTATGTAATTATTTTCATCTGCAGATTAGTTTCTATATATAATCAATGTATCGTTGTGCAAAATGCCCAGTATAAAGGTGGTGTATTGAAATTGCTGGTTTTATCTGACCAACAGTCCAAAACTCAAAGATAAAACACAAAGACACAAACTAAATTTGGGGGGATTTTTCTTGGAAAATTACTAAAACGATAAATTGATGCTCAAAGTAGCTGCTGTTTTCTTTTCTGTCGATTTACTAATCAATCAGTCAGACTATTTGTTGAGGCTGTGCAGTACTTGTACAATGTACAGCATGGTTTATAATAACCTACGTCACAAACGGCACATTCAAGTTGTGGTTTTAGACATTAGCAACACTTAAAACAGGAAAGAGTAGTTAAAAAAGTTATATATGAAAAAGTATGACCTTGTCTTAAAGCTAACTGGCAGTCAAAGATAGTAAAATGAAAAAATAAGCCTGATCTTCTCAAGAGTTATGTTTCTAAAATCTTCAGTCCTCTCCACCCAGGTCTACGAGGACACCACCTAGAAACGATTCCCTCAAACACGCAGAGCAGCTCACCGACTTCCCCTGTTGGAGACAACGACCCTCAGATTGTCGCTGAGAGTTTCTCCAGTCCGCGCAGATCTTCAGATTCTTCCCAAGACGATGTGTCTCGGCTGCTCTCGCCGCTGCCGAAGACGTCCGAAGACCGCACAGACTCTGAGCCCGAGGAAGAGAAGGACAGGAGAGACTACAGCGCCGCTGCGTCCAGGCAGGAAAGCGAGGAAGGATCGGATGAAAATGAAGATGGGACGTGCTGCAGACGAGACGAAGACGCTGATGACGATGAAGAGGAAAATTACGAGGAGGTTGTGGTGAAGCCGAGGCCTCTGAATGAGATGACTTCTTTAACAGATAAAACCAGTCCCTGGACCAGCATCCTGTCAGAACCTGGCATGGTTTCTCTGGAGAGCTCTGAGGCGCAATTGGAGCCGGACCTGAGCCAAGACGAGGACGAGAGAGGCAAGAGGCAGGTGGTTAATCTGCGAACTCACGACTGTAGCGGGAAGCACGAACGTGCCAGACGAGAGGAAAGCCACCGTTTTATTGAATCAGCAGGAGACGCCTCCGACACAGACACAGAGGATGAAAGGACACAACAAGCTTTAGATGAGAAACGGGCAAAAGAACCCAACACCCCAGACGAGGGGTCAGGTGACAAAGCTTCATCACAGCATGCCGCAGATACCCATGATGCTTCATGCTCCCTGGACAATCAAGACACGCCAGCCCGGCTGTATCCTTGATCTGTTTGTTGTTGGCTGTCAGATTGCTGTTGGATCTAAACCACGTAAGATCAAAGCTTCATGACAAAACTACCATGAAGTTCAAACAACACGTCTCTAAAACAAAACCTGAACATTATAACCTTCGTGAAGTTTGTGTTTCTTGCAGGACTGATAGTGATGCATCTGTCGTCAGCGTTTTAAGTAGAATATAAATTAACTTGACAAGTAGTAGTAGTAGTGCCTTTTTGGCATTTACCAGCTTCACCTTTATGAATCTTTGATCTTATCCGGCCTGGCGGATTCTATCACTGTGTTTATTTGTATTTTTTTTAACATTCTGCGTAAAGCTCGGTCGCTGCGGGGGTCCCTAACTTCTTCCTCCCCTCTCACCAACTGGAGGCATCTATGAGAGTCATACGTTTAGCTCCTTCTTTCTCTCAGACATCCGGTGAGCCGGTGAGTATTTGACACCAGCTCCACTTCTGGCATTCGCACATTTACTCGTTCTGTCCCCTCTCTACGTCTCACTCCCCTCTCATGATTACCCCAATATCCTGGCATTCATTTTAATTGTTTTATGACACACCCGTTGCGATAATTTATTATATGTGAGATTTTCTTTTGACTAATATGATATTAAACAAAGTAGAATTTAAAGCCAGTTGACATCAGGGCTAAACTGTCAGGGCGTGATAAATGAATCACTTTATGTTCCACATGACACATGCAGAACAAAGACCGGTCTAGAACAGTGACACCGTGTACCAAAGTTCAGTGTAATTTAACTCTCATTTGTGCAGCATTACCAGGTCCGCCCATGACTGTACACATATTTCAAATTGATGCTGCAGGCGTTCCTTCCATTCAAACGTGTCTTCTGTCTGCCCTCATTCAGAGTCTGTAGCAACATGTTATTTTCCTTTCGTCATATTTTCTAAGTAGGTCGTGTCCGTCACCTTTAGCATTGGGAAAGGAGTTGACAAAGTATTTTGAACAGTCTTAAGATCAAAAGAATAATGTGATTGGCTCCCATCGGTCACCTTCAGTACACTCTATTTAGGGACACTGCTGCGATTTAACCAAAGGTCCGGTCTTGTTTTTTATTGCGAGAACAAAACTGTGCCGACAACAAACTGTTGCACAATGCCACCAGACTGGCAACATGTGGGTTGTTTTTGACATTTCACATCATGAGTGAACTTCATAGGTAATGTACAGTGACTTCATATATCAGGTATTCAGACCCCTTCACCTCTTGCAGCCTTTGATTGTGTTATGTGTGAGTTTAAAAGGGTTACACATTTTTGGGGGGGCAATTAATTCTACAATCCATAATGACAACGCGAAAACATGAAAATTATTAAAAATTAAAATCTGAAATCCCTCATTAACATATGTATTTATGTGAATGAGCCTATAAATAAATGATCAATTATCCTTTAAATATCTGCAGAACTTGATTGGGTTCCACACGAGGCAAACTGAATTGATTGGATTGATTTAGATGTGCCACAAAGTGTCCCAGATCTTCAGATTTTACAGTTGGACACGTGACGAGCTTGTCTACCCGTTAGCCCGAACATTAACCACACAAAGGCGTGCTCTGTCTGCGATCCCACACACCTCAAACACACAAAGAATCCAAAGTTTGTTTGTTTTGAGCCAAACCTTGAAGATATGTTATCTTAGTATCTTTTTTTTTTACTTCTCAGGTCCTGTTTATTAAATACAGTAGAAAATAAGTATTCTTGGTCTCAGTTTTATTGATCAAGCATTCACACTGCAGGCGTTTCTGTTTTGATGTTTCCAGGGGCCGAGCTGTCCAGTTCACAGCAGAGGCCCGCGACAGCGTCCCGACATGTCGCCATCGTCCATGAAGAAAGAGACGGAAAGAATAGCACAAATATTTGCAGCTCACTTTGACAACGATCGGTAGTATGTGGTGTTTTTTTTTGTACTGCTCAGTGCTTTCAGATCATGTAAATTAAATGTAACATTTTGTATTATTATAAATAAATATTAACTGTTTTCAACACTGGATGTCTTTTTGTGTTATTATTATTATTTTATTTTTTTCTCGACATACGTGATTGTTTTGTTTGTGGTACCAGATCCTGATTCTTAGAACAGGCTGGGTTAAGATTCATGTCTTGACTGTTTGGACCTGTGCATCTGTGGCTGTAGCACACGTCTGTTTGAACAGATACATGAAACTTACATCTGAAGTCAAGTCTAAATGTGTGGAAGTTGGAAACATTGCCAGTGTGAGGTGGAGGATGTGCGTTGCTGCTGTTCAAGGGGCCTCTTGTACACCAGTGTTGATATAACTGGATACACTGGTAGGTGTTTTCCCTCTAACCGCCACAAGGAGCATCAATGAGGTCATTCCACACAAACTTCAAGGCATTCATTAATTAGATGAATGTTCATGGCTTGATGCCTGCTTGCAGTTTTAAAAGCAGGTGAATCATGACCCACAGAGCCATTTGGCATCCCATGGGCGTGGAGCAATTTGTAGCGCGTCTGCTCTCCATGCGGCGGGGCGGTGCAGCTGCACAGCTGCGCAGAAGAGGCTGGACTCCGCAGGGAGCGCCTCCAGTGTGTCTGACAGTGTCGCTCATTGCGGAGGCAGGCTGCTGTGGTGTGGTTCTCACCCCCACCCCCCATTCAAAGTGGCATGGTCATTTTGAGTTTCTTCGTGGCTAATGCCACAAGACGAGGACTTTGCTTTCAAAACACAAACTTTTCGATCCCTGAGACTTGACGCTGGCGGCGGCAGCCCGCCCACTCGGATAATGTGTCTTGAAGGGACGGAATGATTCGCTTGCTCAAATATTGAATTTGCCGAATGCAATCCTTTTAATGCGGACACGGAACAGAAGCTGCGTTGTCTGTTTTTTTTTTAAATTTATTTGCGGGCTTAGACTTATTTGAGCTCAATCGTTGATCATGTCTGGTGGAAGAGCTGCGGATCTGGCCCCCACAGTCGCTGTCAAGATCTTTTCAGCTGGAACAGCTGGCTGTGCGGCCGACCTGCTCACTTTCCCCCTGGACACAGCCAAAGTCAGACTGCAGGTGAGGATCATCCACTGTTCATACAGATGCACTGACATACTGAGGTCATTAAACCCCCAAACTACCCCCTCATGACATTTGTGACTATAGCCACCTAAAACATGTCTTCACAGTATATATTCATTTGATGGTGTTTTCTATAAATTCATCTTGGTCAAAATGCAGTCAAAGCACTGTACACAATGCCAGGATATAAATCTGGTGCAGAAATGTCAATTTACTAGATGTTTTTTTAAATTAATTTGGCCTAAAAACAGCCAAATGTAGGGACATGTACTGTGTAGATCAGAGTCAGCCTTAAAGAAAACTCACCACATGTAATTGTAGAACATTAAAGGTAATTAAAAGCCCCATATTCCTAAATACAAGACATTTTCTCAGTGCCCTCCACAGTATTTATAGCCCTGCTTGTTGCGTTGTTTTTCAGGAAACTGATTATAGGCTTATACATATCATAAGAGGCTGATTTGGTTGTTATAGCAACTCTAAATACACGTTTTCCTTCTGCCAGCAGACTGTAAAGTCTCAAAACACCATCAAAGTTGTTTCTCTGTGTTACTTCAGATTCAAGGTGAATCCAGGCCCTCTTTGGAAGGCCAGAGGATGAAATACAGAGGTGTGTTTGGCACCCTGTTGACCATGGTGGAGACTGAGGGCCCGAGGAGTCTGTACAGTGGACTGGTGGCCGGGCTGCAGAGACAGATGAGCTTCGCCTCGATCCGCATCGGCCTGTATGACACCATGAAGCAGTGCTACACCAGGGGCTCAGACAGTACGTGCCAACGTGTTTCCACAGACAGCCGAGCAGTGCAGAGATCACTTTGGCAGAATATGAAATAGTGATTTGCTGTTTTCGTCCATTCCATCACAGTTCAGCAATTTGTTTGAGATGATAAAACGCAGATCAAGTTATCGCCTTGATGTGGCTGCTTCAGAGGTCAACAAACGTGGGATATTGTGAAAACCACTGAATATATCCACTTCATTCTTTTATTGATTTTGTTAAATCAGATCATTACTATATATATATTTATATTCAACATCGATTAGTTGGCAGAATATTTCAGCAACCTTTTTTTGTGTGTAAGATAAGAACATTTTCACATTAGAGAAGCTGGAACCATCTAATGTTTTGCATTTTTGCTAGAAAAAAAAGACATTTAATAAGTTATCAAATTAGTTGCCGATTAGTTTTCTGTCGCTTTGACAAATCGATTAATCTAATCTTTGCAGCTTTAATCGTTACTTATTCTGACACGCTGTTGGAAACATAAAAACAACAACTAGACAAAATGACAGCTGGGATTTCAGAAACCGTTGGGGATGCCTGAATGCATCTGTGGCAGACTGGGTGATCACAGTACTTCGAATGTAGTCAGAACAATAGGAATAGAAATAGATATGTTAGAATAGAAACGTGTGTTGTGTCTTGCTCCAGCAACAATCGGTTTATTATGCTAATCTCACTGAAGGAGAGAGAAATGATTGTTCACATTGTTGGATAAATAAAAGAATCCTGATCGCATTACTGCAAAACACACTCTTTCCATACTTAGAAAGCCTAATGTTTGTGCTCAAAATACAAAGAGCTGCATTCTGTGAACCGGTTTTACAGAAAACTAGCTCCAAGATGGTGGGGGAGCAGAGGAGTGTATGCCGGAGGTCTCGCTCTCCATCACTGCAGCATCATTAACTTGAATCCTTTTAGCTCGAGAGGCTCCTGCCTTTATTGTCAGGGTTCCATCCTCATCCAGTGCTGAGGACGGGAAAAAACAGTTTGAAAGTTAACAAGCAGAGGAAGAGGAAAATGTTTCCTGGTGCTGTTCTGCAGCTTTCACTTCTGGGTTGTTCATAATGCAAATGCTTAACATTGAACTGGCGTATGTTATTATTTCTTGTTGATTGCTTGCCAGTGAAATGTTTTATTGGCACACACAGAAGTGTCAACATCCACAGCCAATTTTCTAGTTTTGCAACTACTTAACTCCCACGTGTCAATCACTTTCATCATCAAAACTGCACCCCTGTTCAGTCTCAAATGACTGTGTTAACGTGAAACGACGTGTCTTGACGTACGCGTTGCTTCTGTCACAGATGCGGGAATCGGAACTCGGCTCCTGGCAGGCTGCACCACGGGGGCCATGGCGGTGGCCATCGCTCAGCCCACTGATGTGGTGAAAGTCAGGTTCCAGGCTCAGGTCCGCCTGCCGGAGAGCAGCTCTGTGAAGAGGTACAGTGGCACGATTGATGCCTACAAGACTATTGCCAGGGACGAGGGCGTTAAAGGGCTCTGGAAAGGTAAGTGAAAATGGGAAATAATGAATTTCCCCAACTTGAAAAACTACCTGTTCTTTATTGGGGACTCCACTGATTTTACATGTCAAAGTCCAGCTTCAAGACTTTGCTGCATGTGTGAAAAAAAGCCTTTTGTGGCTAACTTGCCAGGACTGGATAAACTGACTCACGTGATGTCACTTTTGAGTTTGAAACTGAACAAAAATGTGTGGGTGTGGAGTTGGAAAGAAGTAGCCCGCTCCTCATCTCTGCTTGAGGCTAGCAGCTCGAGGCTACATCAGCTGCTGTTAGCATAACACACCTGAATCCCCATCTGAACTTTCAGCGGCCGAGTTGCATTGTGGGTAATTTAGGCGCCAGGTTTTAGCAAGGAAGAAGAATTCGTGGACTATTATATATAATAATTTGTTTTATCCCTTTTTTTTTTTCAGCTGTCCATCGTGAGTCCGACAATGCTAAATTGGTGAAGTACTCTTTCAAGGTTGAATTTCACTGTTTACAATGTTGAACTGTTGTCTTTTCAGGGAGTCTGCCAAATATAACTCGCAATGCCATCGTGAACTGCTCCGAGCTGGTGACCTATGACGTCATCAAAGAGCTCATCCTGAAGTACGACCTGATGACAGGCAAGTGCTTCCTATCAGGCACTTCACCTCTTGATCATTCCTGTCTTTTCAACGTTGGGTCGCGTTTGCGGCCAGCAATAACCGAAGCAAATCTATTTTTTCTCTTTTTTTAATTGTATTTTTTACAACAGACAACGTGCCGTGTCACCTCACAGCAGCCTTCGCCGCAGGTTTCTGCACCACCATTGTAGCGTCTCCGGTGGATGTGGTAAAAACGCGCTTCATGAATTCAGTGCCTGGGCAGTACAGCGGTGCTACAAACTGTGCCTTAACCATGCTGGTTAAAGAGGGACCCACAGCTTTCTATAAGGGGTATGTAGTGTAGTTACCAATAGCGTGTCACAATCACTGATATCAAAGTGAAATGTTTGTATGTCTGATTTCTTTTTATAGATTCGTGCCCTCGTTTCTGCGTCTGGGCTCCTGGAACATTGTGATGTTTGTGAGCTACGAGCAGATTAAAAGAGCTGTGAAAAGATGCCAGCAGTACTGCGAGTCGCCGCTCCGACCTGTCTGACAGCTGCTTTGGCAAGGAAGAGGTTTTAATGGAACCTGTTCTTCCTCAGGGATAAAACTGCTTGTGCAGCGCTCTGCCGGGGTGATTCATGTGGAATTTTTGCTGACTTGCGCACAAAATACCTTTTTTCACAGACGACATTTCAACGTAGGAAAAGCACAGGTGTAAATAATCAAATATTGTTATTAATGGTATTAGTAGCTCCTGTGCTTTTCCTACTATGTCAAGTCAAAGTATGAAAGACAAAGGCCTGTTTACAGAGTAAAATCTGGTGTGGGGATGCAGGGTTTCCTTTTTAGGAATAAGGGTTGCAATTAACAGGGTTTTTTTTTTTTTTTTGGGGGGGG
>JAVQJL010045163.1:0-10556 GCA_036024295.1 Nannoperca obscura | reverse complement strand
CGTCAGCTCCATAGGCTTTTCCAGGATTTAGTTTTTTGATGCTGTTTTCTAATTCTTTCGTTGTAATTAAGTAATCAATGGGGTTCTGACTGTTTTTGATTGTTGATTCAAGGATTGTACATTTTTCTGATTGAGATCGTTAGGTGAAATTTGCTCATATAGTTTTTCAAAACAACTGTTTGTAGGGCCAGGTTGTCTTTTTTGTTGTTTAAGTTCTTTCATCTATCCCAGAACAGTCTCTGTTTAGATGCAGAGCTGTAAGTAAGACCTGGTTTACTGGCTGATTTATGATACATATAATTTATCTTTGTGACAGCCGCATTGCATTGGTTTGCTTGAAACTGTGTGGTTAATTAGATCAGTAATTCCAGGTGAAGTAATTACATTTTTAAATCTAACTTCACCATCAGGAGTCCATTTAACCTGATACTCTTTGGATGTATTTTACAGGGCTCAGATTCTGTGACTCTTATGTACTGCTGGTTTTATATATACATTTATCTGGCAGTGGTCTGATATGGCATGGTGGCTCAGTGCACTGCACTGTTGCCTCACAGCAAAAAGGTCCTGGGTTCAATCCCCCAGGTGGTTCAGTGGCCTCTCTGTGTGGAGTTTGCATGTTCTCCCCATGTTCACTAGGGGTTTAGTGACTAGCATAAAAACCCAAAAAGAACGGATCGGTCCCCGGTCGCAGCATGAGCTGTTCCAGCTGTCCCCCTGGAGGAAGGGTGACTGGATGGGTTAAAGGCAGAGGAAGAATTTCACCGTGGGACGCAATTGTGTGTGCAGTGTTTCATGTGTGACCATTAAAAGTCTGACCATCTTTCTTTAGTGGGGTCTGTGGTCTGAATGTGACAGGGGTCCATGTCAGTGAACACTGGAGATAATCTTTAGCAAGGAAACACTAGTACTATGTACACTAGTACATGAAAAACCCACTTTTTCAGTCTTTTTGCACTTATCTGCTGTGCCTACCTACCCACAAACTGAAATGAGACCACCCAGGGATTTTTTTATGAGCTGCCTATATCAGAAAACGTGAACAAACAAGCCGTTCTAAATTTGCTCCCCTTTCTACGTCACAAATGGGACTCATTAGGATGATAATGAGACCCTGTCTGAGTCTCTCCACACACGGCCTGAAAAGTAACTTTGCGAGGGTCCGCCATTTTCTTCTCGCCAGCTACAGACTCGGAGTATCATGTGGAAGCTCAGAGGTAAACACAGGAACTGCTCTGTTGTTGGCTGCATCATCAGTAAATACCTCTGTGTGTTTTTTGTGTCTGACTGCTTTTCAAACCTGGGTCAGTACACTGCAGAACTGTCCACTAAACTGTTCTTGAAAGAGGAATAAGTGTCAACTGTCCGCCAAACTGCGAGGGAACTGAGAAAAAAATTTAAGTATTTCAAAAATAATGATGCTTTTTGTTTCTTTGGCCGTTTAGCAGCTGCTAACGCTAACAGCTGAGGTAAATAGTTGGTGTCATTTTCTAGAACGTTGTTGGCGGTAGGCTACTTGCTGCGAGATCCACACTAACATTCACACTATTAGTTTGTTAGTTGAATGTCTGTAAGATTAACTTTATTGATGAACAACCGCTGCCGTCAGTTTCCGTCCCACTCCGCTTGTAGCTGTTCTGCAGTCAAAGTTACAGTTGTTACGCTGAGCTAATTGTGTGTTTCTCCTGTACCTGTTCTCAGCACAACTCCTGAAAGATCAGCAAGTAGCCACTCTTATGATGCAGCTCGCTCATTATATTGTTTTTCTTGCTTCGCTAAAGTTTCTTACTTATTAGTAAAGTTCTAGGACATGCTTACAAATGTGTGAGTATCTGTGATTATTAGATTGAGCTTATGAGCAACATCTGACTGTACCAACCATGTAAAGCTTTCACTGGCCCAATAACAAAACTGTAAAAAAAAAGAAAGAATAGAGAAAAGAATAGAAAAAATCTTATTTTACCCAATGTTGTGGGCATAGGTTTTTAAGGATGGTGATCTCTTAGATAAATAGAAATGTGAGTTATATCTGCATTTATGTATGCAGTGTTCTATTGCTTTTTATGACATTGTACGAAAAAAAATCCATGCATTAAATATTACTGCTCTTGGTGTTTAGGCAACCACATCTGCATCTAAGCATCAGCTGGTCAGCTGCAATTTATAGAGAATGTACAGCAAAGCCAATGAAAGCAGAACCAACCTTGTGTAAGTTTTACAAGCTTTTATTTCAAATCACACTAAGTAAAGAAAACAGCCATTACATAAGTGAAGTAACTGTTGTCTTTAGATGACCTTCATAATAAATAAACCAAATAATGAAAATAATATACATAATACAAATCAAGTGAAACACTGCAACAGGGCTATTGAGCTATTTGAACATTTATACATAATGTTTTTCTTGTATTGCAGATTACGTGGATGATGTGTTGGACCTCATCTTTAAGGTTTTCCAGGACCCTGCCCCTTATGTGGATGAGGTGCTGAAGAGGTGGAAGGCATCAGGGTAATCACACACAGGGAAGGACACACAGGGGTGGGGAGGGAGGTGCTCAGGAGTGACAGCCGGAGCATGACAAAATCTTTATCACATTTGGCAATATTTCTGTTTAATTAAAGCCAAACTAATAGATATAGATTATGAATAATGAATTACAAACATACATCATATATAATATGTCAAGTGATATAGTATGTTCAAATTCAACTAAGTAGCAGGCAACAGCCTGTTTTTCTTTTTACCAAGAATCTTAACGATGAGTTGCAGCAGTTGTTTCAACTCTCCAATCTCTGAGTGGTTGGTCACTACCTGTGAATGTGTAGGCTGCATCCCAGGTGGTGGCATGGCTTGAACCATGTCAGACTTTGCTTCTGCATAATATGTTGCTCCAGATATGTGCTCTTGAGGCCTGGCACCACCGCCTGTTTGAGTAGTGGATGGGGCTCTGTTGGGCTGGGTCCCAGTAGGTGGGGTATGAGGTAGGTGGTCAGCACTGGGCATGAGGTGGTGCTGGAGTGCCTTTGTGTAGGTGAGCTGCCAAATTCTAGTTAAGGTGTGTCTTGATTAAACATTTTAATTGGAACACAAAGATATTTTTATCTTTATTACATTACAACGTGCCCATTTTTATGAAGTTTATAAACAACAGCAGCAGAGTCAGCAGGATGTTTAATCAGTCCGACAACCAGTGGTTACGACTGACAGCCTGCACCTGATATTTCATCATGCCATGGGAAATGAGCCCAGAGGGGGTTCATATTGCAGCTAGGAGTGTTATAAGACACTGGAACCAGGTGTTAATTATTCCTGTGTCTCATCAGCAAGGTAGTCAGTGATTGTGCCACTCAAAAGGAAACTACCTTGAGTTGCACTCATTTAGGGTCTGTAATGATCATTTCATTGACTCCAGGCTGCATCAAAAGTGCATTTTGATAGAAATGAAAATGCAGAGTGAACTAAAGCCACATGCTTTGTGGAGTTTCATAGTTCATTTTTTGAAAACACTGAACTATTGGTGACCAAGATGAGCAACACTGGATGCAAAGGGCTGGTAATAACACCGTATTATCCTCTCAGTTTCTCAACTCCTTGTACCATCCTGACCCCTCTGAACAGCTGCCAGTCCATGTCCTGACCTTCACCATGACCACACTCTGAACGCTGCTACTGATACACTGCTTTTACTGCGACTGATACTTCCCACCAGATCAATGCTTGAGAATGTGTTGAGGATGATGAATTATTACTCTGCTCAGTGTTTGCCAGTCATGCAAAATGGTGCTGTAAAGGTTTTATGGCTGTCTAGGCACTACAGGGAAGAGGTCTTATTGCAGAGCTGAAGGTGGAAGGTGAGCTCCCCCCCTCCGTTTACATATGGTGTCCACATGCCATCTGTGTCTAAGTATCTTATCTGCATCAGGAAAACTTAATGTTAAAGCAGGTATACAGTAAGTATACAACATTATTTGGTTGTGCGGGCCACTTACTTGACTAATTTGAATACCAACAATGTTTTGAGCTGCTATGGCAGTTTAACAAAACTCCTGCCAAAGCGGGCCCTTTCCAGTTTTAAGGTCCTATATCTATGAGCAGACGAAGGTTAACTGAAGACAGGATTGAAGGGATGATTAAACTCAAATCAAACATCTGGAGCTCCTGTTGTCCTAAAGAGAAGCTCACTGCACTCTGTGGCAGGAGGGGGAGCACAAGGAGGCGGACTTACCACCTGACTAGTTGAGGATTCACTCACACACACACACACACACACACTGCCTGGCTGATTCAGACTGTCACTGACAACAGGATTACCTGTGACAGGGGCCACATGAGAGGAAGCTAATGGGTCAGCCACCTGTGGAAACATGTGAGCATGTGTGTGTGTGTCTGAGTGCATGCATTGTAGCGTGAAAGTTACCATTTCAATCTAGATTACCCATCAAGGAAGAGAGTAGTCAAGATGTCTGAGGACAGGAGGAGCACTTGTTCATGGTTTGTGCTTGGCGACACAAATCCATCTGTTTTGGAACAGACCAATTTCCCTTTTGTTCTTGTTTACTTACTTTAAGATATGAATAAAGGCCAGGGTTTCTCAATCTTTTGTGGCCTTAAACCCCATTTTGAATAAGCACAAATGTAGGGAGAGTGGTAAAGTTTTTATGTCAGTGTGAGAGTTCATTCTTGACCTTGGGAACAGTAGTTGAATGAAGTCATCTTGACAATTTTTTCTAGCTTTTGCTTGAGTTTCTTGAGTCAGCAAGTTAAGTTTAATCAGTTGTCATGGAGATGGCCTGGTTGTTTTCATGTGCATTTTGATGGTCTTTGAATGCCGGGTTCAGACTACACAACATGTTTTTTCTGTTAAGATGCTCACTGAGTCAGATTAGGTAAGTCATAAATTCTTGCTGTGACTCACATTACATTACATTACATTACATTAGGCATTTAGCAGACACTTTTATCCAAAGCGACTTACAAGTGAGGAGGTAATCAGGGGAGTCAGGGATCGAACCCATGACCTTATAGACTGTAAGATGCATGCCAGCTTTCATAGAAGGACGTGCTAGGGGCCAACTTCTGAGAACAAACTCCCTATTAACAGGCAGAAACCTTGAGCCGAACAGGGCTCTTGGTGTGCAGTCAGCTGCCTCGACTGGTTCGGTTGAGAGAGAGAGCGTGAGCAGGAGCAAAGAGAACATACAGTAGTACATTCACTGGCAAGGAACACACCATCTATGTGATACGTTTGAAAGATTTATTAAACAGAGGTACATGTCAAATGTAAAAGTTGTGATGATGGTTTGGGGAAGCTTCTTGGGGAAGTCCGCCGTGGCACCCGGGTAAGACGAACCCCGTTCAGGGCCCTATTGAGAGAATAGAGAAGAAAGAGGAGAAAGAACGGGAAAAACGAACAAAAAGGGATGGGCGGGTGGGGCGCGGTAAGCGAGAGCGAAATGAGGGATGGTTACGTATGGTATTTATGTGGAAATGGCTTAGTGACGTGGTGACGTGGTTAACGTAATGGTGGTGTGTTCCTGCTCCCGAAATTCTGCTAAATAGCGACACTTCACTAGCAAGGAACACACCATCTATGTGATACGTTTGAAAGATTTATTGAACAGAGGTACATGTCAAATGTAAAAGTTGTGATGATGGTTTGGGGATGCTTCGTGGGGAAGTCCGCCGTGGCACCCGGGTTGCCGTAACTGAGGGTGAGTACTGGATCCCAGAATGCAGAGAACAAGGCAGTAATCGGTTAGAGGGTGTTTATCATAACAAGGCGACAAACTCAGGAAGCAAGGAAGCAAAAAGGGACGAGGAGCTGACGAGCTTGCGAGCGGGTAGGCAGGCCGGCAGGACGGAGCAGTTCCAGGTAACGCTGGGAGACGAGAAACACAAACGAACGCAGGTAAGTTTCACGGAGAACACTTTCCTCAAAAACAGCCGGAGTTGAAATTACCATACTGGTTGATGGGACGATCTGGCGATGAGTGGAGAGCAGGACCGGGTATAAGAAGCTAGGAGGATGATTACTGGGATGAGTTGCAGCTGTTCCGCCACGTCCGGGAATGCCAGACCACGCCCGACAAGCTCCTGCCTGCAAAAAACTAACAGAACAGACACAGGGACAACAGAAAGCACATACAATCCTGACACGGGTAAGACAAACCCCTAAAAAGCCTCCCATATTTGAGAAGAAATTGAGACGATTTAAGATCTTTGGGATCTGATCGGATGTAACGGTGGTATGCTTGCGAGGACCCGCGGCCCATGATTTGAATTAAGTGAGAGGCTGAGGTGGCATAGTAAAACCCCCCAAAAAACGACTGACAGAGCGGCATCCCGGTGCCGGACGCCCCATGCCGTTGCTAGCAGCTGTGGTCGGTGAACGTGGATGGCCGAGGGCGTGGTGACGTGGTTAACGTAATGGTGGTGTGTTCCTGCTCCCGAAATTCTGCTAAATAGCGACACTAAAGATGTAAAGTAATTGAACTGAATTGAATATTTCTAATTTCACCCAAAGAAGCACTTCTGACACACTGGTCTTTTTGACAGGATGTCATGAGACATCCAAGATGTGCCATCAGTTATCGTCCACTATGATACACTGCACAGGATTAAACAATGTTTGTTGTGCCTGACTCTCCCGACGCCCCTTTTTTGTAGGGTCGGGCTATTATCGGGTTGATATAGTGTAGTCTGAATCCCACAGGGCAACTGACAAATTCAAAATAAAAGAGCAGACATGGCATGTTCAAAGCAGTTTGCAAACGTTCAACCAGTCAGTCAGCTCGTACAACGTGGGTAGGAAGTGTATCTCCAGTGTTTTGAGCCGTGTTGCTGCCAATTCTGCAGTCTGGTTTGAATGTCTTTCAACTGGGTTTGTTGGGTACATTGAAAATATAAATGATGGACTCTTGTGTGCATGATTTTTCCTAATGTTCTTTTCCAACCCAACAATGGGTCTCAAATCAATTTTCCTTTTAAACATAAGTAAAAAATCCCAGAATGCAAAGCTAAATGCAGACTTGAATCTTTGATGAGTGTTGAATGTTTCACAACATTGAAAACAGCTTTTTAATATTGAAAACATTACACTGCAAACATAAGAAGACTCAAGTAATTATTTTAGACATTCAAAGCTTATTTTCAAATGTTTGAATCCTATTTTTCAGTGAAATGTGATAAGGAGCCCCAACTACACACTGCCTTTTGTAAAAGGGTCACAAGCTAAAAAGATTTGGAACCACTGCTTTAATCTTGAACAATGTGTTGGTCATCGTGTGTCATATAAAAGTTGAATCTGCAAAGTGACAATAAAAGCTCAATACTTCCTTCTGAGATATAATGCAGCAATAAAGGGAAAAACACAAGTACAACATCTGGCATGTAGTCTAGAGTCAGGTAAGACAAAGGGCTATGGATTATGTGCTTATACACAGCACAAGAAACTATCTGTAACCAGGATGAGTTATTGTGCTTGAGCCTCAGGACATTCTTCCTTCCGAGGGAGTTTGATAACAGTGATTTGCTCTGTTTATGTGACCCCAAGTAGAAATGCAAGGAGAGCTGTGGCTCAAGTGGCAGACTGTGTACATAATGCCAAATGCGGAGGTAATTGGGGGAGTCGAACCCATGACCTTCTCCTTGCAAGTTCATTTAGGAGAAACTGTAAAACTCTTGACAAAAGCTGGAGAAATATCCAGAATGCATACACAGCTAGAGGCAAACCACCACTTTCCAATTCTGATCACAACACTGTTCAGCTCATTCCCTTCTACAGTCTGGTCCACTGACAGTATTGAAACTCTGAAGGGGTGTTACGTGAGTGTTACCATGAGTCTGATTTGAACATATCCACAGAAGCCATCACAGATTTCCTTTGTGTGGATGCTGTGATACCTCAAAAGACAATTAAACTGTATCGTAACAGATTCCTACATTAAGGATTGTATCAAACGCAAGAGGCTTGCCCTCAGGAATAAGGACCAGGTGCAACTAAGATCAGCACAGAGGGAGTTGAACCAGAAACTCAACACAGCATATAGATAATACAGGGAATCCATTGTAAAGGACCTCTGTGCCAATAATATAAAGAAAATGTGGGCCACTATGAAATCTATTATATGACTACCACCAAAAAACCATTGCACACAACAGATGTCAATACTATGGCAAATTAGGTTTGATTCACATGACAGTCTCCTTAACACCCTTACAGTTAATGATTGTGTTCCAGGGAAGTAACAAGACTTTTTAAAAGAACAAACCAATAAGGCAACAGGCCTTGATGGTGTCTCAGCTTTCCTTTCCTTTTTTTAATGGCACACTACACAATGCAAACACTTGCATTCTTTTTATATGGAGGAATAGTGAGCATTGGGAGAACATGCAAACTCCACACAGAAAGGCCACTGAGGCAACAGTGCAATGCACATGCAGTCACATGTCCCAAGAGGTTCAGAGGATCCTCTTCATTATCTTCACCACTTTCCTCACTTTCCTCATTTCTTCTCACTTTATCATGCTGTGATTGAAATGTATTTAATGTTACGGAATCTCAGCTTTGTTACATATCAGTTAAGTTCAGTTGATTTACAGATAAAAAGAATGGTCCAAACAGTGGTGAAAATGATGGGGGTAAGTGAACATCCCTCCGTCCAAATGTATTTTGAGAAGATTATATTTAAACAGGCTAGGAAAATGATGGCTGACCCCTCCCATGTCCTATATTCAGAATAAGAACTGCTCCCATCAGGTAGATGCAACAGGGTTCAAATTGAACACAAGAACATATACCTGAATCACTCAGTCAGTGAATCACCTAAACTCAGGACAAAAAGAAGGAGGGGCTGTGTTGCATGTAATTGAATGCACTTATATCTTCACTTGTTTGTGCTATGCACTTTATGTCTGTTACTTATTGTTTTATGTGGCAGCCCAAATCTCTCTAGGGACAAAATAAATACATTTTGTAAAGTATGACTATAGAAGCAGTATTGTTCATTTCCAACAGCACACCAGTGTCTAGACCCTCTTAGCCTGCCCTGTATCACTCTAAGAAGGCAGTATAGTGGACATGTGGGTGTGTAATCATGGCAGGAGCTTTGATCAGATAGGAAAAAGCTGACACTTACAAAGGAGCAGTGTGATCCACTGAGGACCTCAGACCTCCAATCAGATCACAGGAGGAACACACACACACACACACACACACACACACACACACACATCTGAGCTACAGCAGTTTTCATGATCTCACTACTATAGTGCATGTTCTGCCTATGTATGGAGCCAGAACAGTGACAATAAAATTTGACATCAAAAATACAATTTGACAGTTTCTTTTTTACATTATCCAGGTTTTTTTTTTAAATGTCAGGGTTTGTTTGTTGTTTTATTACAAATGTCGGTTTTTCGATTTTAACTTTCTGTCACTGTTTTGGCGTGTAGAGAAGGGGTTTGAGGGGAGGGGCAAGGAGAGAGTGACATGCATACTAAGGAGAGAACACCAGCCATCCTCCCGTTCACTCTGAAGCCTCTGGCATTGTGGGAGAAAACCTCAAAGATGGGCCAGATGTTCCTCGGATTGTCACCACACTGTTAAAAAACTATATTGCAAACCAAATTAGTGTAATACATGGCACCACCTGACAACCTTGAGTTGACTGACTTCTGCACTGATGTTTCAGTCACTCTGTGTATTGTCTTTGAGTGATATATTGCCTGTCCATGCTAATTACGCCAACACCTGCCAGAATATCTTGACATATTTACATTGTATCCGATCTGACTCTTTGCCTTCAGTGTGGTCTGTGTCCCCGCAGTAATTGTGATGTCATTGTCACCAGTCACCTTCAAATTGGTCAGTACTACAGCATATGTTGTCCTGCGGTGGATGCCACTGTTTTCAGGGACTGAGCTAAGGGTTCCACAAAACATGACATGATCATCAGCACCACCAACACTATCCTCTTTAAAGAATACAAATTGAACCAATCCTGCATTTGACTTCAATTCTATCGACAAAGCCTTCAGTTTAGTCATAGCTTTGGTAAATGATTCATTTGGCGCTGTGTTGCTCAATTCAAACAAAATTCAGCACCAGCTGCCCTCAGTCGGTACTGACTTATCTTTAAACAACTCCCATCAACCATAATCAACTAACTTCAATGATTTCTTTATCCAAGCCATCAACATGTCTCCACTAGGCTGCTTAAAGAAGTTTTACCCTTAGTTAGCACTTCTTTACTAGATATGATCAATTATCATTATTAAAATGCTATGTGCCACAATCCTTTAAAGTAGCTGTAATTAAACCTCTTCTTAAAAAGCCCGCTCTTGATCCAGGGGTTCTATCAAATTATCGACCTATATCTAACCCTCCTTTTCTCTCTAAGATCCTCGAGAAAGCAGTCGCCAATCAGTTATGTATATTTCTAAACAACAATGATCTGTTTGAGGACTTTCAGTCAGGATTCAGACTGCATCATAGCACAGAGACAGCACTGGTGAAAGTCACAAATGACCTTCTAATTGCATCAGACAAAGGACT
>JAVQJL010045154.1:0-24872 GCA_036024295.1 Nannoperca obscura | reverse complement strand
ACCATGGCGCAACATCACGTTGGCTCATCATCTGTTGTGGATATAAGCAAAAACCTGTATTCTATTGCAAAGCGTACACATTTTTATTTTTTATTTTATTTAATAGCATTTGATGCAATGTAAAATGTTTTAATGATGGATGATTACGTGTATGCATAACATAAATGATATCTAGTTCCCCACAGTGTCAAACAAAGATTCATCATCAGGTAGAGTGAGCGTGAGGCCTCTGAAAAAGTGAAAAGCCTCATGACCTCGGAGTAGAGCGAAGAAATTTATTCATGGGTTCAAAGCCTCAGTCAGGTTCGTGTTCCGGGGATTTAAGATTCAAATAAGCTTAGCTTACATTTGCAACAGGTTGCATAGTAACAATGGCTAACATCAACTGGTAGCTAGCTATGTGTTTGTAGCATGAAGAGCTACATCTTTCTTTTCATGTTGTAAAATGACAACTAAATGATATAAACCTAAACCATTGCTTTAATGGAAACCCCACAAACTGGTTGTGAGGGCTTACTGTATGTTTAGTATAATCCATGCAGGATCCAGTTAACTTTATGGTTCCTTGGCCAGTGGTAGGTAAGAGCTGGTTGTGTACCCTGCAGCTATGTAATGCTGTTCCATGATCACTGTTTTACTAACACGATTTAAAAGTGAGTAAATTGAGACAGGTGATAAAGGCTACACAAGTATCTGGAGGTCTTAAGATTACCGTATTCTAAACAAAGAGCAGAATTAGATTTTATTTTATTCTGTCTATGCTGCAATTGATAACCTTTTAGGATGCATGCTATTCCTATACCTGCTTCCATTCCTATTAAGCATTCACTATAACTCTGTACAACAGCTCACCTTTTGTGTGACAGGTGAACACACTGTTGCACTACTATCTGTACAGTTATACATTATACTTATTATATTCAGATCTCTTCTGTTAGATTTGCAATTCTGCTCTTCATTTTATATGTATATATATGTTATTCAATTATTGATATTATGCTAATTTGCAATTTTGCTTTTAATATATGGTTATTGTTAATTGCTGCTGCAACAAAATTTCCCTCACTGGGTCAATAAAGTACATCTATCCGTCTATACTAGTGATTGCATAACTGGCTCATTTTAGTGACTTTGTTCTTTAAAAAACAGAAAAGCACCAAGAGGAGGGGCTGAAGTTGAGGTTTGCTCTCAGATCAGTTGGATTACAATATTCTGCAGTTATTTTTTTGCCCGAGGATGCCGAAAGAAAACCCAAACTTTAGGCCTTTGTGTGTCTTTACATGACAAAAGAGCATTTTATCACTGTAGGTATGCGACACACAATACTGTATATACATGTCCACACAAAGCAGTGCAGTGACTCCTTCACAGTGGCATCATATTTCTGGCCTCCTCCTCATAAATGTCCGGTATCTCTCCCATGGAGGAGGAGACCATTCGGACAGAGTTGCACCCACGAAGCTCCGTCTCATATCGGATGAGCTGCCCCCAGAAGCCATTGTTCGGCCTCACCATGGGTCGACAGGTCTTCACCCACCCGTGGGCCTCCAGGAGCGTCACGCCGCGGTGCTTCATCAGATAGGCCATGCACAGGGCGGCGGAGCGGCTCACACCGGCGCTGCAGTGCACCAACGTGCGGCCACCGCGCTTTGCTGTCAGCTGCACTTTATCTGCCACCTCGTCGAAGTGATCGCTGAGAGGAGACACCGGGGAGTCAGATACCGGGATATGGATGTACTCCACCCCAGGAGGAGGGCAGCTGGTCTTGGTCTCAGTGACGTTCACAATGCAGGTTATCTCGCACCTAGTCACCTGAGAGGAATCATTAGCCGCTCTGCCATTACTGAGATAAAGGTGGTCGGTGACTCTGCACAGGCCTGAGAGACCTGCAGGACCCGATTGATTCATAAAAAGCGTGAAATATACCGCTACAACAAAGTACACCAAAATATTACAACTTGTAATAATTTACAAGTAGCCCGTTTGAGCCACAGCGGCACAGGCTAGTTGTAAGGCAACTCACGAAGGCCAATTTTGTGTGAGCGCACACACTGCCGCCCCCAGCTGGATGGAGTTTTCACAAGGTAGACGTAACGTTTTTATTTTCATTACCATTAGATTTTAAATGTCTTGCATAGAATGGGGATATTTGACGTGATGATTAAAGGTAACATATTAAAAAACGATTTAAAATAAAACGGATTCATCCTCTGGAGGAGACATAGATTTCTGCAGCAAATGTAATAGAAATCAGGCCAGTAGTTATTTAGATATTGTGACCAGATATTTTGATCAGGGACAATCTGATGGACAGAATGGCATCACGATCTTTTAAGGTTTCTTATCCTTCCAACAAACAGTAAACAGTAAAAGTACTTTATGTAGAATTGAACGTAGTTAAACGTAATTTAATGTAGTTGTGATAACTTGCTATTAACCCTGTAATTCAGACCATGGGTGGGATTAGACCTGAAAGGATTAGTCGATTAAAATAGTTGATCGAAATTAATCTGCAAGTATTATGAGATACATAATGATCACTATTATATATAATCCATGTTCTCCAGAGTGAAAATATGTAGCTTTTTCTGTTTTATATTAAATATAATTTAAAAAATTGTATCAGTAGTAATTGTAATTATTACTATTTAATTAATAGACCACACTATTAATCAATTAATCAAGAAAATAATGGGTAGGTTGTTTGAGCATTAAAACAATTGTTAGTTGTAGTGCTAATTAAGGTGAATAAACCTGCTGTTTTGTATCTCAATAATAATGTTCTTTGGTTAAAAAATCTCTTTGGTTTTACTGAAGAATATACAAACTTCATATTATACTTTTTTCACACTTTATTTCATCTGCTGTTGTCAGAAACTTAAATCTTCAGCTCCATTTGCACTGGATGAAGAGCAGTAAAAGAGCTGTTTATAGACATCAGTTAAAACAAAACGAAGAACATGAAATTCAACCTTTTCTTTGTCCAAACAGGGTCCTTATTGCCCTGCCAAAGAATCTCTGGATGTTCTTCAGCCGGCTCTTCTTAACTTTGACAGGTGGGCCTTCATCAGGTGACCCGTTGCTGCCCCTTGGCTGACAGCTGATTCCTCATTAGCTGAGCCTGTAGCGTCTACAACTCCAGCAGCTGCTGCTTCATAATTTGAGTGAGGCGTGTTTGTGATGCCGTCACAGGATTAAGGAGTGGCTGAGCCTGCGTCATCTGTACGAGGTGTGACTGAAGGTGCTTCACCTTTGGTCTCATCAACCTTGTCGTCAGGAGAAAGTTCCTCTTCTAAGATATCCGTTGGACAGACCAGCATTTTGTGAAAGGAGTTAAAAATTAAATGTATTCACCAAACTCTGAAGAGCACGCGAGGAGGTTGGTGTAGATAATGAAAGTTGCTTTAAAACCTCTTCATCAAATAGAAAACTGACCAAGAACTAATTAAGAAAAACAAACATTTATTTTTTAACATTCAAAACATGACAATCAATTGATGCATCAGTCAATCAGAATCCAAATCTGTCATTTTCATTCCATCAAACATTACCGATAATGGACACGCAACAACTTAATATAAGCTGGTGTCCATCTCATCCACCAGGTGGGCCAATGTGACGAAAATGTGCCGGAGAGCCTTCTCAGGAGTGTTTGTCTTCTCTGGGTCTGTATGCTCACAAATGTGCTTTTATCTTCCAGCTCAATGGACTCCTGCATCTCTGGGTAGAGCTGGATTTGAAACAAAGTAAATATCTGCTTCCTGTCTGTCAGCCCACAGCAAATTGGTATTAATTCAGTATTGGCTCATGAAATGGACTGTTTACTGTTATCAGGTTGTCCAGGATTTTAAAAGGCCTCTGCCATCTTGTAAATGCAACGCTGGTCTCAAGCTGGTATTCCCTTGGGGTCTACAGGAAGGTAATATATAAGTCAGATACTTCTTCCTCAGTTTGTTTACCAGTTAAAAGCAGAACAAGGTCAGAATACCTTCAGCCACCATTTTGGGTTGTCCCAGTGCTGGTTCACCTTGAAGAATTTGTGGGTGTTGTTGCCAGCACCGGGGATGTGGTCAGTTGGCTGACCCAGTATTTCAACAATACCTCTCATCTGGAGAGAGAATATAAAAAATCACATCCTCCATCAAGTCCCCTGTTGGGTTTGAATATATGTCTGGCGACAGCATTTAAATCTGGATATATTTGGTTACTTACCATCTGCTACTTGCAGTTTATTGAAAATGGGTTATTGCTGAGGTACAAGAAGACAAGTACACAGCCAAGACCTCACATCTGCTTTAGCCAGATAGCCAGATAAATAGTTCACACACACACACACACACACACACACACACACACACACACACACACAGTTAGTATTCTCTGGCCTATTTCAGCCATGCCTGTGCTATAGCTCTATGGATGGCATTCAGTGTTGCTTCTGTTAGTCCACCACTTTGGTCCAGACTGAAATATCTCAAAGTTGTGTACAGACATTCACAATTTAGTGATTTTAATGGTAAATGATAATACATATGCTTTTAAGCAAAGCCAGCAAGTCAAATCAGAAGTAGTCATGCTGGTATACATACTGTGGGGGGTAATTGGGGAATGAGGAACAGGAGAGCAGGTGTAGGAGTCAGGTGACTGGGGTCGGTGCGAACGTCTGAGGCAAAACAGGACTGGGGCAGTTGTTATGATAATGAGGTCGACATATTTAATTTTAAGTGAAATATCACAAAAAAGATGGAGGTAACTTTTTTTTATTAGCCATTTTCTATTGTAATTTACAGTCAAGCCCAAAATTGTTCATATCTCTGGCAAATCTTGACTTAAAGTTACTTTTATTCAACCAGCAAGTTTTTTCTTGATTGGAAATGACACCGGCGTCTCCCAGAAGATTATAAGACGATGTACAAGAGGCATCATTGTGGAAAAAATTATTTCTCAGCCTTTATTTACATCTGAACAAAAGGTGGCATGTCCAAAATTATCAGAATCAGCTTTATTGGCCAGGTATGTGTACATACTAGGAATTTGACTCCGGTATTTATCTGACTCTCAATGTACATACATGCAGCAGACAAACAATGTGCAAGTTATATTGGCCTTTTTATTTTTAAATCTGTACTAATTGCAAACTTCTATTTAAAATGTTGTATAAAACATTTTAAAAGAGTCACTTCACTTTTAAAATATAATTCTAATAAATAAAGGTTGTATGTTTTGTTTTTTTATCCATGTACTACTTTACGGAAAAGAAGAAAAACAACTTCTGCTGCTGAAAAAATGTAATACCAAATTTGATGCTAACGATACCTTGAAAACTGCAGAAACAAACCAAACATATCAAATGTGCGCAGTACAAAATGAAGGACGACCAATAATAGAAAGAAAACAAATAACTACAATTAGATTGAAATTTATTTGTTGGCTTCATTTTCAGTCGAAATAAAATAAAATGACCGAAATGAACGTGAAAATAAATCTAAGGCGTGGTATTCTTACTTTATAAAAGTGGTATTTCTCAAGTAGACACAATACTTTATGGCTTCCTTCAATTAAGACGTGTCAAAATAAGAAACAAAACTGTTTAAACCTACTTTAAACTAACCAGCAGAGTGCACTATAAATAGCTCCAGATAGCTGCTGTGTCTTCAACAAAGTAAGGTGGTAGAGTATCACTAAGGAATATGATAATATGTTACACCACAATGAGCAACTTTAGAAAATATGTATTAAGTGCTTGGGTGCTTTTATAAGCCCCTTCCCAGTGACGATGTATTACCACCTAGTTAACGTAACATTGCAGGCACAGTGCACGGAGGCAGCAGTTAGCCTGACGCAACGCTGTCTGCTGAACTACCACCAACAACAACTGGAGCTAACTGCTAAACGGTTTACTGGCCAAATACAGCCTGAATAACATTTTCACGCATATTAAACTCTTGACGGACTTTAACATAACCATCCGGCGCGACACCAGCTGCTGTTTAGCAGCGCGCTCGCCTTAATTTTGGGGCCTGCAGATATCCTAAACTCAGCTGTCTATCTCCCCCAAGCACCGCCGCCATCTCTGCCATTTTTTCGGGGCCGCCGCCATACTTACTAGTCTCGGGGAATATGGCGGCGCCCAGCAACACTTAAAACATGGCCTCCCTTCAAAACAAAAACATTTCGCTAGAGTACAGTAGTGTTTTGCATCGAAAACTTGCACTATTTGTCGCTTCTCACGGTAGTGAGACGGACCACTCCAGGAACTAGTCTGGTGCAGCAGGACAACGCCCTGGTAATGAGGCCTCATGCAACGGCTAACAACGGAGATGACAGACACGGCTGAGCTAACGTTACTTACCCGATGCCCACATTGTAACAGAGAACTCCCCCTCCAGTGTCTTTATTTGCACCTGCTTCTGCTCCCATTTTCTTCCGCCAGCTTCCGAGCCGCTTAGATAGCTCTTTTTACCCGCTTTCTTGCCACCAGTGCCGCCTCCCCGTTTCACCCGACCCACTGAGCTCTTTCCAGCCACAGTCACCAAAGTCTGTTCAATGTACTCGTCCTCCACCCCCGGAGCCGGTACCGGGATGAGGATCTGGTCCTCGAAACCACTGCCGCCGTCCGTGTGCAGGTCCGAGTCATCCCCACCGACCACCTCCTCCCGGGTCTGGACCAGGATTACCTCCTGGTGGTGGTGGATCGAGTTGGGGTCGTCCGTGACCAGCGGCTGGAGCGCGATCATGGGCTGCCCGTCGTCGTCGTCGTCGTCGTCGTCGTCATCCCCACCGACCACCGTGGTCTCGATAGTCTCCACCGGTATCGTTTCCACCTCTATCTCGTGGAGCTCCACGATCTCGGCCGGCATCTCCGAGCCGTCTGTCTCAATGTACAGCGTATCTCCGGATGCCATGTTGAATTCCGCCAGCTTGCCTCTCTCATTCACGCCGTGTTGTGCTCCTTTTTGGACCTCACAAACACACTCACACACCCCCAGCTCTGCTCCTGCCTCCGTCTCTTCTCCCTATTCTTCGATAACAACTCTCTTCGCTCCGTCCCACGCCAGTTCTCGTCGCCACTATGCTCTCTAATACAGAAACATCGCGAGACTTTGGCGAACCCAGCTAAAACAGTGTAGCTGGTGGTTTTGGAAGTGCAAGGGGGTTCCCAAACTTTGTTGACATAAGGTTTAGTTATATTATTCATCTGATATAATTTTTGGATACATATGATTCAACGGGTAAATTACACAATTTTCAGTGGAGTGAACATCTGATCCAAGTGTTATATTTTAGTAATTATTGCTGCTATTATTATTGAAATTCACAAAGTATTCAACTTGAATGGGAAAGAAAGCTTTGCATATCCAGCAAACCTTTGGTATTTCTTCAAACATTTTTATTGACCTCGACTGATTGATCATATTTTTTCACTTGGACCTGTTTAATAATCCAGCACAACTGGAAACCTGCAGATTTTTTATGCCAAATAATCTGGTTGATTGGGATTTTCAGCTTTTATTATTAGTTCTGTGACCTCAAGTATACAGTGTGGGGATGAATCAAATCTGCTTGTGCTGCATCAGATAAAGTCTATGATTAGATCGAAATAATGATCAAACCTGAGTCTAAATATAGCTTTACTGGCTGTTGACAAAGATGGGTCGCCAATTAAAGAAAAAAAAAACACCGCTCCACTCTTTGGGTTCAAGCTTCCCAGCATGTGTTCACACCTCAATCAGTGATGTGCCAGCAGGTGTTTTGGACAGTTAAATCAAACACCTGCCGCACATCACTGGTTGTGGTGTTAATCCCATTTTCTTTATTTCTCTCAAACCAAAATGTAATTTCTGGGGTTCATGTGAACTAATGCATTTATACAGGAGTGTTACTGACAGGGTAGCTTGCAGTGCTTTATTCAACCTGCAAAATGTTGTATGTGCATGGAAAGGAAAGTATTCCCTAGCTGGCGATGTTCAATTCCAGTAAAGATAAATTAAAACTCATTTCCATCTTTCTACCTTCATATCTCAACCAATTGCATCCAGTGGATGGTAGCAACACATTGTTTAAGTAGCTAACATGCTAGAGCCGAAAAAGCATGTAGTTAGATTATATGTTACCATAAGAGGCTGCAGCAAATAGGACAACACACCACACACCTAAAGTCTATCAAATGGTGTTATAATTCATTTTCAAGGAATTTAACATCTACAGATATACCCAGTAAATAAATAAGCTTATACATAAAAACTGTACTAGATTAATTTATTATTTAAGTTTGTCTTTTGAATCTATTAAGAACATATTTTTTGCAGGATATTTTACCAGCATTGTACATTGTGTACAACACTTAAATAACAAGGTTGCACAGAAGATGTTTCACACTTCTCTGTGCTGCACCAGCTGTTATTTATGGCACCTATTCAATGAGTGCATGTTTTTGTGTTGAAAAAACAAATTAAAGTGAAAAGAAAATTACAGTCAGACAAAAGCACCAGACAGGCATCCAAATAGCACCCAAACAAACACAAAAGGAAACAGACAGCCTAATTTATCCAAGACATTGTTCACAGTTTTATTTGAATTCATTTTAATCTTAGTGCATTTCTTTTTTTGTTGTCAAACCAGGAAGCACTTTGTCATAAAAGGAGAGAATAAAATGAACAATACTTCACCATATCCTTGCAGCCAATAAACATTTTATTAACAACATGATCACAAATACTCTGGTGTATTATTTAATTTTTTTTTGTTTTTGTTTATAAGATTGCAATATCCAAAGAAGTTTATTCCACCCTCGGTTTCAGGTCAGAGCCTGTTTTTTTTCCTGCGATGGTTCCTCTCATAGCCGTGCTGGCGAAAAAAGGATAAAAAAACATTTTAAAAATCCTTCAAGTTAGATGATGAGAAAACATTTTTGGATGTGCTTGCAACTGTATCAAAAACAAAAATAAATGAAAACAACCAATATAAAATACAAAAGGCTGACATATAATGATGTGCAATAATAATGATCAACATTATTATTACTATCATATTGTCATTATTATTTCCTCATTATTACCATTGTACTCACTACACTGCTACTACTCATATTAACAATACATTGACAATCATAAAAATGATAGTAATAATAATAACAATGATAGTAATAATAAAAAATAAAGTTTAAAACAAACTTGTGAAAAAAGCAAAACAAATAAAATCCTGTGAATTTTATCCATTTTCCTTCAGGCCGAGGACAGAGGGGCGAACTGGGCTAACAAACAGACAAAATGTTAAGAAATCTGAGTAATCAGTGCGAGAGTGTGCCCCATTCACGTCCATCTCTCCAAACAAACCAAATGTTACACAGACACGTCTGACGTATTACAGCAACGTTGCTGCGTTGCTTCAACACCACAGCTGAACAGGATGAGTTGATGTCACAGTTTGGGCCTCCGTTCCTGACTTCTCTTCTCCCTCCTCCTCCTCAGGGCCACAGCAGCTGCTGCAAGGGCAATGCTTCAAAAAAGGTGTTTTATGTCAGGGAGTGGCTCTGATAGATTATGTCGTGCTAACTCGACTGAGTTCATTTCTAATGGCTGTAGGCAAAGAAAAAAAAACATAGGAACAAAGTTAGGTTGATTATAAAGGTTAGATTGATAATATATCCTCATAACATAACACACTGTCTTGCCTTTAAAGCTTAATTAAAGGGGCACTCCGCCGATTTTACACATAGTTTAGTCATCACAAGTACTACTACTACTACTACTACTACTAATGCATTGACAAGGCAATTAACATTCCTATGAGTTTATTTTTGCATTTGCAAGTATTCACATTTTTCTTATCTATGTAATTGATTACATGAGTCAACATTTTCATCATCTTTCAAAATATTGTACATTTCTTTATGAAGTACATTGACAAATCATATCATGATTAGTCTGTAATGTATTATAATTTTGAGTGATATTGTACAGTATATGTCTACTATATGTGTCACAGTAATTATAATGTAATAAGCATCAGGATTAGATTGTAATGTATTTTAATACTATAATATTTGATCAATATATGTGTTGTATATGTTAAATATGTATATGTAACATTCATATAATTATCATGATTACTTTGTAAATATTTATCATTTTTATCACACTAATGTAGAAATATAGATCTAACAAATGTGTTACTGTCGCTATAATGTAATATTTGAGAGTTAATGTAATATTTTAGGGATTGAAGATTACATAATTTTCTTGAGTTTTTTAGTACTATATTAACAAATTCTCACCTACACTATTTCTTTCAGAGCACTTTCAGATGCTCATTTTATTATATTCGGACAATCAATTTAGCTACATTATTCATGAATGTGTTTGTGATGTGATACAAATGATTTTCTGGGTTGACAATGTGATAAACATGCTTATAATGTGAGTTGTTAAACTAAGCATGTAATATTAATATTGACTAACAATGTAATAACCCTGTGTTCACATTGTTCTCTTCATTACATACATACATTATTTATCTATTCATGTGTTCATGGATAGAGGCTGCTTGTGTATGTATTGTAGGGTTTGATGTATGAAATGCCCATGTTCAGGTTTCTGGGACTCTAGTGCAACCTAGTGGTCACAACTCAACAAACTCCCATCATCCCACTGGTTAGATTTCCAAATTAATATTCATTAACATAAATTAGGCAAGAGACAGGCCTCCTAAATGTTGATTGATTACCCCTCTTTAGTGTTTCAAGAGAAAATTAAACATACCATCAATGATTTCATCCTTCACTTTGTGCAATTCACGAAACACCTCTTCCAAGATTTCCTAATGAAGCACAAACAAACAGACAACGTAAGTGTTCCTTAATGCGTCGCACATTTCTATCTTTACCCTTTAATTTGTTCTACACAGGAAGCAAATGTTTAGAGCAAACAGCAGAATCAGTTTTTTTCCATCCAAATTAACATTTTGAAAACAAAAAAGACAAGTCTGATTGAAACTTTGGCTGGTGGTTAGTGTTAATTTCAAGTTCTCACTCTAAGTAAGTGTGCAATTATTACAGTGTGTTTTCTTTACCTGTTTCATTCTATCAAGGTCTAACGAGTCTGTGTCACTGCCACCCCCCACGGGCCGTACCCTGAGTGATGCAAAAATAACTCTCTGTTAGATTCACTGCTGTTGTTCGTCTCCACAGACATTATCCAATGAACTGTGCCGCTTCCAGCTCTCACCTTGAAACCATTGACCTGTCTGCAGAGTTAGCTCGGTCCCACGGCTTCTTTGCACCATCTAGACGGCAGGAACACGGGTTAGACAGTGTAATCAGCAGGCGCTTACTGACAGTTCCACATACTAGATTCTGAGACAGCCAGATAGGTAGGTAGATAGAAGGAGAAACTGCTAGACAGGTATGCAGACAGACAGGCTTGAAGGATTTACATTTACAGGAAGGTGGTAGTGATTTTCACCATAAGTGGTAAAAAAGGGTTTGGTAAAATGCAGATACTCTCTGATCAGTCTCCTTTTAAGGTATTACTTTAGTTTTTTTTTTTTTTTTACTAACTTTCCAACCTGAGTGGTCCACTTTGATTACTGATTTCCCTTTACCTTTAACATTTACATTACATCTGTGCAGTGGTGGATACCACTGTTTACAAGTGAGCATTTAAAATCTGACGTAAATATAAGTAAAGAAGTACAGTATTATGAGAAAAGTAAACCTCAACAAAAGTATTCATTATGCAGGAAAATGTGCCCTATGAGTGATATATGACACTTTACATTAGTTTGATCATCCAAAGGCACTAATGCATGGGAAGAATTATTTGCTGTTGTAGCTGTTACTTTAATACATTTGGATAGTTTATTGTATAAAAATGCAGTGTATTTTGAATGCTTATCTTATACTTAGATTTTTATGTAAACTCATAATCTGCAAAGTAACCAGTAACTGCAGCTGTCTGATAAATATAGTGCAGCAAAAAGCACAATATTTCCACCTAAAATGTAGAGTACAAGTACAGAGTGACAGAAAATGGAAACATTCAAATCCAAGTATGTCAAACTTGTACTTGAGTGAATGTACTTTGTTACTTTCCACCACTGCATCTGTTATACTGTTTGATGAAATTGGTATCTGAATGTGTTTTTGATAAATGGAATAAGTGTATATGATTTTTAAGGAAACTTGTATTATATCAAGAGGTATCATAACCCCTCTCCCCTCATGACACCCTGACTCACACATACACACTGTACACAGATATAGATTATGTGAAGTGAATGATCTCCTCTTTCTTCCAGTCAGTCAGTCTGGTGCGTTGTTCTGTGTCTGCTGTATGTTTTTTTCCCATATGTTTGACTTCTTTGAGACTACAGGAGACGTTCAGACCATAATAAAATACACAAAGCATTTTGTGAGGTTGTAACATAAGTTCCTGTGCTCTGTTATTCCCACCTGTGGCGTTCTGTGCACTCCGGGTGCTGGGTGACGAAGAATTTGGGTCCTCCTAAAGGAAGACGCAAGGATTAATACAACTCCCACTATCATCATCTTCATCACCATCATCCTCATCATCATAGACACTGTTGTTTGGGGCGTGATATTTTGCAGGTTTCCTTTATCTGATTTCAGTGTTTGTAATTTCTCCCTCATTGCAGTAATCATCATTGTCTCTATGTTTTGATCACTATGCAAATGATGAAAATCACGATACATCAAAATAACAATTATCATTGTCATGCTCATGTAATCACCACCTACATTATCATGATTCCTACCATGATCATCATCCTAATTATCATTGTAAATCAAAGAGTGAAGCAGCCTCATGAATTGCAAACTATCACTGTTTTCCATTCACTCACATTTTGGCTGTCCTCAGGCTTCTCTGAAGCTGCTTTCCTTCTGGGGGAAAGAAGAAGCCTCAAGTAAGAACAGGGCATTTCATCAAAATCCAAGAACGTCAATGGTTTTAACTAATGTAATAATAATAATAATCCATAATGAACCCTGAACCACACATTGATTTGAGCTTTAGTGACCAATTGTATCTGACGTGGCTGCAGGATATTGATGCAAAATGGTTTTGTGGTTTTCTCAACTCATTGCTCTGACCTTCGTGCCAACAGAGCGTTCATCTCCTCCATCAGTCCTCCGCTTCCCCCACTTGTTCGGTTGGCATCGTTTTTGGCGCTTGAAGAGCTGTCCTCAGGCTGAGGAGTGGAGAGGAGAAGAGTTCAAAGTTACTTGTTACTCGCTGATAAGTACAAAGAGTAAACATTTCAAGTATGCCAGTCAGGTTTGGTGGAGATAATCCCGTTATATCCGGCCTGTCTATGAAGATTCATCAAAACATCAAAGCCACAAACATAAATTGGTGTCTCACTCTTTGAACACGGCGCAGCTTGGCTCCAGCGATCATAGCAGCAAGACCCGTCTGGGTGGGGGGCTCATCCCCGTGACTCCCTCCACCCATGGGAAGTGGAGGTGGGAGAGGAGGCTGAGGTGCCCCTGCTGAAGGTGGTGGAGGCCCTGGCGGTGGTGGAGGGGGAGGAGGACCACCCATGTTCATTGGGGGAGGTACTACTGGGGGGGCCACGGAGAGCACAGCAGGGTGGCCTTGGAAAGGAGAACCTGGAGGGTAAGTGTGACGTAAAGAGTCAATCAGCCTCTATGTACCTGCACTTAAACCTGTGTGAGTATTTGGGTTCAGATTGCACTTAGATGATGAAAACACTTTTACAACATAAACGTCAGTTGGCGTGTGATCTTTAATGTGAGTACCTGAGTTGGACGACCGTCGCTCCCGCTCCATGTGTGCCTGCATCTGCTGCTGCTGCTCCATCATCTGCCTAAAGGGACAGAAAGAAAACAAATGTCATGTCTTATCTGTGATTCTGTCATTAAACTATCCTACAGGGACGGTGCAGCCAACCATCTCACAGCAGCAGCCAGTGAAAAGTCCTCCTCCCTTAAAGCTGCAATCGGAAAGACAAGTAAAGGCTAACAACCAAGTAATTACTGCAGGATTCATTGTGCACAAGCTGACACCAAACAGCATTATGTATAGAAAAAATATACGTTTATTAAATAAAATTTTTAGTT
Source organism: Nannoperca obscura (assembly GCA_036024295.1). Taxonomy (NCBI): domain Eukaryota; kingdom Metazoa; phylum Chordata; class Actinopteri; order Centrarchiformes; family Percichthyidae; genus Nannoperca; species Nannoperca obscura. The sequence goes on along the minus strand of JAVQJL010045154.1, from coordinate 10,771 downwards.
TGCATATTTTTTTCCCTCAGGTTTTAACAGCTAGAGGAGAAAAATAACAAAAATACTTCTTTATCATCGGTGCTTTAAATCATTTCAACACATATCAGATAAATGATAATTCCAGTAACAAAACTGGATCCTGACTGGGACCATTTTAAACACAAAGGGAATCAGACATTTAGTCATAAATGATCTGGTGCTTCTTGTTTTATGGTGCGTTATTGTATTAGTTTGTGTCCTGTATTGTCCAGTATTTTCTTGCTGAGTTCTGAGTTTAGTGTTTTTAATATAGGTACCTCTTGTCTCTCTTGTATGTGTTGTTGAGTTTTATGTATCGCAGTGTTTTTCTGCATTGGTTTATGTTACATACCTGTCCCTATACAAATAAACACAATAAAATACACCTTGTCATTACTTTCTCCAACTGTTGTTGAAGGTAAATTGTTTAAGACATGCCATAACACATTCATGCTTGTGTCCACTTATACTCACCACTGTGAACCAATATTCACTCTACTTTCAGCTCTGGTTTGGACTCCAAGCCCAGGGAGAAATCTGGCTCTTTAGCTGCTAAATGCTTGGCTATGTTAAAAATATTGGCTCCAAAACAATTAATTCAATAAAATGAAAAAAAGTATATTTGGTGAGCACCCCTTTCGTGCTAAGGACCTCAGTACCCAGAAAAGAAAAATGGATCATTCTTTGAAACGCCTTTATCTTGAAGTTGCTACAAAACTTTTAAGAGCAACTTTAGTTTCCATGACTCCATTATTTTGTGCAGAATTACATCTCAATTGTGGCAGATGGGATGCTTTTCTCTGCTGCTGTCATCATGCGGAAGGCAGCTTTGATTTGTGTAGCTTGTTACTTCAAGTTATCTACTTGTCTACACATTTCAAATAACTTTTTGGCATCGCTGCACAATCCCCCCATTACAGTCTTTCTCCTCGTCTGTCCAAAATCACATCACTCACTCCTTCATCTCCGTCCATCTTCACTCTCCACCTAAGCGCCTCCCACCAAACCTCCCTCATCTTTCCTCACATCTCTGTCTTTGATGTGAGAAGCATATGTATGTCACAACTTATGAGAGAGAAAAGAGACAGCTCATGGAGAGGAAGAGGAATTTTCCAGCTGTGTGTTGGAGAGGAAAAGTGCTGAGACAGCGACCTCCCCGATGTGACAGCAGCGCACACAGCAGGAGTGGAGCAACACTGCACTGCTGCCACTGGAGAGAGCTCAGTCAAATTAATTTGTGTCCGCTGACACACACACACACATACACACACACAAACACACACACAAAACCCACATGCATAAGAATGCACAATCTCCCCTCACAATCACAGACGTAATCCTTTGTGCTAGAGCTACAGTTTAGCAGACACGGGATCAGATAGAGCCGTAACTCCCATCGTATTTGTTCTCTTAAGCCCTGGCATTTGGATGAACCAATAGGCAGAGCTGAAACAGGTTTAAAAACAGCAACAAAGATCTAGTTGTGTCTGAGTCTGTCTCTGAAGGGGAGAGAGGAATAGAAGCTACAATGGAAGAAATACAGGCTGTTTAGTAAGTCATGGAAATAGCCTCAAGCATTTTGAATACTACTCATGCATTATTTTGGAACATTCAATCTGCCACTAAGATTCAGAATAAGGAACAACTTGTGTTCATCCTTTTTTTAAACAGTTATCTGCCTTAGTCTGACTGTCACCCAATGTGAGTTAGTCCTGTGAGGAAGACAGATGGTATTAAGGGGAGGAGAAGGCAACAGGGAAAAAAGTCACTAAAGGCATCTGTCTGCTAATCTCAGTTACTAGAGTTCACATTCTGTCTATGGGACAGGATGTCAGACACATGGGACTGCACTCACTACCATAATCCTAACCACTCTACTCTTTGGACTGAGTTCACTTAAAGTTTATCCAGTGGTTTGGAGATAATTCAGAAAATACATGTCCTCAACAAACCATTGTACCTGCACTAAAATACAAGGAGTCTCACCGGTAAACATTTTGGAAGCAGGCAGTAAATGTCACAGCTCTAAATATAGCTGAGAATCTTTTATCTTTTCCAAAAAATCCAGTCTTTGGAGTGTCACTGTGAATGTGTTCTTTTGCTTTTGTTACATTGCTTGTCTCCAGGACTCCTCTCCTATTTAAAGAGAGAAGTCTCAACCCGCTTCTTGTCATGAGCAACAGGTGAAAACAGTTTTGCGCATCAAAATCTTAATTAATAATCACTACAAACATTTTTCTACCAACTTTGAAGTTAAATGTTGCTAATTTAGTCAAAATTTTATAGGCAATATAGTAAATATGTTCATATTAACAATGGATCAAATGACAACATGTATGCTAATGGGGCCGCAAATAGTGACATATCCACAGAGAATTATCACTGGACTGCAGTTCCGGTCAGCTTTACGAAGCGATTTAGCTTCTTTCAGCTCATTGTTTTGGTTTTACAGCCGAAAACGTTGTTTTGGAGCTCTTGTACTGCTCTCATACGGTCATTTTCAAGAAAAAAGCTTTAGAAACCCAGTGTTCCCTATCTGCCCTGCACCAAACAGCAGACAGACAAAGTTAACAACTAGCTGGGGAATTAAGTGAAGCATTTAGCAGCTAAAGAGCCAGATATTTCCGTCAGGAGTTGGTTGAGACAAAAACAGAGCTAAAAAGAGAATGAATATTGGACTTAAATTGCCACGTGGACAGACACACAACTTCAAATGAATGCTAATGTTGCTCTGTATCTGCTGGTTGTGTTAATACAGTTAATACAGGTTTAATGTTACAGAGTACTTGAGATTTGATGTTTCCAGGGGTTTTAAACATTTGCAAAGACTGTTTAACCATTTCACTGGAAAGTCTTCAGTTTATGACATCTTACCTTGCTCTCTGAGCTTCTATCTCATCTGAATTTGGTCCGTTCTGGACTTGACGCTGGACGGCTGGACCTAAAGACATAAATGAAAGAGAGAGAGAAAGAGACACAGATAAAGTGAAATTGACCTTAATAATCCATTGCGAACAGTATAATGTTAATTGAATTTTGTCCCAGTCAAGACAAATAACTACCACATGACAGGGAATTAAACAGCACTTTGTCATTATGTCCTCTTTCTTCTGTAGTGAATAATGGACAATTAAAAGCATATTAATCCCTCACTCCAGGTGAATGAACATAAATTGATTCGTCCACTTGTAAAGTTGAAGGCAAGCAGAACACATTACAAAGTGTGTCATGTGTTTACTCCTGTTACCCACAATTCTCTATTAGGGATACATGATGCTCAATTTGATTCTCAATACTGTCTGAGAACAATATACCTATCTCTCTCTCTCTCACACACACACACACATGGGTGTCTCTTAACTGTTTAAATTCTCACACACACACACACACACACACACACACACACACAAGTAAACCAGAGGCCTGTGAGTCCTGGAATGCAACTTGCTGCTGGGCTTAGTGTTATGGAACGTAAAAACAGAGCGGTTGAGCAAGGTCCGGAGTGTGTTTGAGTTGCTCCCTCCAAGCACTAAAGACAGCCCTAAATTGGAAACAGAGGGAATAATGTTAAAACTTGCGGTTGTCGAGTCATTGACAACACACTGCAGCTTCTGTAAAATCTGCCTTTTGGGTCGAAGTTCACTGACAACAGAGACCTCACTTCAAATGTTGACTATTTAAGGCCACATCTGTGATATCTGTACTATAAAAGTTCAAAGATGGGTCACCCCTCCTTGTTTCATCCAATTCAGCTGGCCAGTTTATTGAAGTAAAGAAATCACAGGAGAGGAGGCTCAGTATCATAGATGTGTGACTCTATCTAGTATCTCCCGCTCTTGCTATTGATATGATTTGAGCTACAAGGCACTTGGATGTAATCCATTTAACACCGTAACTGAGATCTGCAGATGAAAAGGCAGATAGGAAATGTAATTAATCTAAGACATGATAAGATGAGGACAAGAGGACGTCAGCTCAGGGATTACAATCAAATCATCAGTCTGATCAGTGAATCATCAGTTTTCAATGAAACTTTTCTAATCACTGAACTCTGGGACAATATTAATCTTCATGGTTCAAAATTTACACTAACATTAATGTCTTGGCACCGGCATCTTTTTAAAATTGAGAAATGGAGTGAGATCTTAAAACCCTCTTGATAATTTACAGAAACTGAATAGAAGTCTAGCAGCGTTGATACTTTAATTTCGTTGATTTATGATTGCTTTGCTATTAAATGCTAATGGTAGGTTGTCATCAATATGTAAAAAACTAAAACATGTCCTTAATTTGCATTGCTTCCAAAGACCCAATCCCCTTCTGTCTAATGAAAGGTGTCACTTACATAACAGTTTTACAGATCTACACAGCCAGGCCCTTTTCAGGGTCAATACTCAGACGATACTCTTCCCTGCTCTCATCTCTAATGGAAGTGACTCTCGGGAGCTAATGGCCGCCATTGATCAAGTAACAGTAGCTCCAAAACAACACAGGATGACAAAAGACCTGACTCATGCCTACTATCAGATACCTACATACACACACACAAAGAAATTACAACCCTGAGTCCATGTTTCTCTCAATCACATAAGGCTGCAAATGCTGTATTGATTATTTTAATTTCTGATTAATCTTTTTACTTTCTCGATTAACTGCCATCAGACTTTTTTTGGTGCATTTTCTTTTCCCATGTAGAAACAAGATTACATCAAAAACTTCTATGTCAATTCATGTCTTTATTTCTTCATGTCCACTGCAGTGGAGACTTTGACTGAGACGGCATAAAGAGATTTTTTCATTAATGGTAGTTTCAACTATGTATTTGTTGTCTATATACAACAGTAGGCTAACAATGTGTTGTTTTTTGGGTCTGGAGTTTCTGCTAGTTGCCTGGCAACCTCACTGTGATGACAAGACTCAATGTCACTGCTCACTGCAATAGTGCACATAACTCCCTGTGACACTGAGTTGTCGGTGGACAGATTTGTTTTACCTTTAGAAAGAGTCAAGCTAGCTGCTTCCACCTTCTTTGTGCTCAACTAAGCTAACTGTTAGCTTCATATTTAATGGACAGACATGAGAGCGTTATTGAACTTCTTGTCTAACTCTCGGCAAGAAAATGAATAAACTTATTTCCCAAAATGTCGAACTGTTTCTTTAAAGTCCATTAGGTTCATATTTTGGTAATGTTAAACATCATCCTGTTTTGTGTGTCTGCAATGCTGGTCTTCTATCATGCCTAATTCTGTCACCACTTGACACTCATTGGTTAATTGGAGTTTAGAATAGTCTAGAATACATTCATTGGCCGACACCAATAAAAATATTGTATACATTAAAATAGACAGCGTCAGTAGTTCAATCTGTAAAAATTGTGAAAAATGAACATCACAAGTCTTCAGAACCCAGGGCAACATCTTCAAATTACTTGTTTTGTTTAACCAACAGTTCAAACCCCAATATATGGAATTACAATGATATACACTAGATAAAGCTGCATTTTATTATTGTTAAGTAAATGGAATGGCATTTCTGCCTGATAAATTATTTAAAATTCCAATTAACATACATACAATACATAGACAACACAAACTACAGTATTCAGGACAGGCGTAGCTCTGACACAAGATACACGCAGATCCAACTGTTGCTATAATCATGTTGCATTGTTGCTCTGCCACTGTTTTTGCTCAACTAGTGTCATTTATAACAGTTTAAATCAATTCTGAGTGGGAATGTTGATGTCTCTCAATAAGTCAACAACTGAACAAACATTGTGCACATTATTTTGTAAGTTCCAGTTTTTCCATTCAAAATAATGTATGAAATCTGAGCCAAAGCTATGAAGATCAGGGAAGCAATGTTCTTTCCACTCTAGGAGCTCAATAACTTTTAAATGAGCAATTACTTACTTTTATTTGCTTTTTAAGCATTTACGTTTACCAAATAAAAGTAATTAAATCCTAATCCAAATTGATGACAGCACTAACTGATCCAGCTATGAGTCACACACACTCACAATGAACACCACCATCTTTAAATAGACACTTAAAATAAAATTTGTCATGCAGAAGTTCAGACAAACAGAGCTGTACTACCTACATGACATGCTGAAGAAGAGGAACCGGCTGTAGCAGACACAGAGGCACTGACAGATCCACTCCCTGCTGAACATCTCTCGCATTCAACTCACCTTCCTCCCCCTCCATCACCTCCCTCTCTATCTCCCTCTCCTCACCTGCCTGCCTTTCTCTCCCCCCTCCTCCCCTCCTCCCCTGGACCACAGGATCATCTGTCATCTTCTTGTAACCCACACCTTACAGGCAGCAGCAGCGCAGCGAGCATCACTGGTTAATGTTTCAAAAGGTCGGGTTTGTCTGTAGGCTCACACACACACACAAATACTACAGTGAGGTGCTCCACGTCCATCTCCGGTTCAGGATGAGCCTCGAACATACATATTGTCCGACAAGCTATCATATTAATATAGTCATATTAGTCTTTTGTCGACTTCTTATTTCAAGGTCAAGAATTCACTTTCAATCTAAAAGTTTAAACTGACATGGACAAAAAGTCCTCATAGCACAAATACAACATTTCCGTGGCAACTGATCAAACTTCATCTGTTGAGGAGGATTGTGTGATATGATTGAAAGCTCTAGAAAGCCACTAAATGGACCTTGGGGTGACCTTTTTGTCAACTACTGTTTCCAAAGTCATAAATCAACTATGAATCTTAATATGTAAATAGTTTCTTCAATTAGTCAGTGAATCATTTACTTTATTACATTTATACATTTACATTATATTGTTTATGTAAGAAACAATAGTATGTGCCCATCATAATCTGCTAAAACACAAATATATGTTTTAAAACCTTAACCTCATGAAGAGCCAGAAATCCTCCTGATATTTAGCATGGGATGAAATAAAAACCTTTACCTTTGTGAAGCTGTTACCAGCAATGCTTTTGGTATATTGACTCAATTAATGACTCAAACAATCATCAAACTGGAATCTCTTTACTTTTTTGACATAGTATCAATTTGACATGGGTCTTACCCAGATCTCAAGACACTGTTTGACATATCCAAGTTGGCCTTTTCAAACTTACAGGTGACAGGAAATATCTTTCTGATTATCCCAGTATGAAAATCGGAATGATGCTGTTGTTTTGTTTTAATTGTACGTTTATTGCCCATTATTTCTACCACAATCTACAGCACTTATTCTGCACTTCTATGTGAAAACAATACTAAGGACACAAGGTCAGGTTTTGACCCTCTAGACCCACTAGAGGGGGCAAGCACACCTGCTCAGAGTGTTGTTCTTATCCTGATCTGTGCTTTACAAGGTGTGAATGTTTTCTAAAATAACTTTGAGGACACAGATTAGCTGAAATCAGGTCCTTTGCCATGTAGGAGAGAGGAAACATAGCGAGCGACAAATAACCATGTGACTTGCCTCTTTCTCGGTCTCTCATACATACACAGAAAAGTTGCTATTCATATGTTTTCTGCAGTGTGTGTGTCTGATAGTGTTGGTACCCCTGCTCATACAGATTGTATATCTTTATGTAGCTGAAGTCACTGCTGTATCGTAGCGCACTGGAAGCATTAAGGAGCCAGGCTATCAGTCTATCTATCTGTCGAGTGTGTGTACACTTCTCTCATGTGTTAGTGCACTTGTGTTTGGCTGCTGTCACTCCAGCCTCTTTGTTCCCCCGCCCTATGTTATTAGGCAGATGAAAGATCTGCTCTCTAGCACGGGACCCGGGGGAGATCTTCTCAATGACTCATTCTAATTAAGAGGCTGGAGGGGACTGCGGGGGGAGACACACTGCTGCTGCTTGAGTAATGACTGGCAAGCTGTGATACTCACTCTGGCCCTCATTCTCTCAGTCTACATCTCCACAATTTGTATTTGTCTGTCTTTCTTACACACATATGTATGTATACACGCACTGGTGCACACAATATGGTCAAGAGGATATGATTGCTTGTCTTGCATGCATATTCACCTCTGTAGTTTTTAAATAGACCTTTTATTCACAGGAGACATTATGACTTTTTTAATGTTATTAATGACACCTGTGTTTTATTTTTACAATTGAACATCAAAATGTCTGCCGTGAACGTAGATATTCTTGGATGTGATTGGTTACAGTGCATCTTTTATAGTGTCACACTTGAAAGGCTGCCTGCCACACTGTGGCATCGTCAGCACTCGTTATCATTTGCAGAGGATGCTGTGTCATGACTTATTTTCCAGAGTGCCCACTGAAGGGGACTAGGTGTCGAAATGAAGATGCTCTAATATTGCATGCTTACTGCTTAGATGCTCCACCCACACAGGTGTTTTCACTTACTCCTTATGTAAAGATGGTGCTTAATTCACATCTCTGATGTTATGTTGCATCTGTTTGGGTGGGAAAAGTGAAGCATTTATCATTTCTATAGCATAGAGGTCTAATCAGACTGACAAAGTGAAAACACCTGTGTGGATTTGCAGGGTCTTTAGAGTCTAATTTATCATTTATCATAGCTCATTTATGACTGACTTGATTGCAGAGTCATTTTTCTTTCAAATTGGAATCAAATGACTAATCAGATGTACCTGGAAGCCTTTATAAAAGAGTCTCAGCTGTATGTTAGCTAGTGTGTTAGTGTTTATTGAACTTAGTAGTCGTTGCTGCTGTTATTTTTACATTCTTAAATTGTAGACCTACTGGAAGAACATTTCTGTATTACTATTACTACCATTGTACAACTACTAATAGTAAGTACAGCTACGACTACTACTATGCGGCTAAGCTTTCGGTCACTAGACTTTCATTACTACACGTACTGTATCTTGATCTACAAGTAGAAATTGTACAAACCCAGTGGCTTTGTGGCCTGAGTAAAAGTGATATTGCTGTATTTCATAATGACATGAACTACAAACCAATGCCCCACATGGAAAAGAGAGTTAGGAAACTGTCAGCTACAGTTTAAGAAAAGATGTATGACATAGCACCAGCAGTCTAAATCATTGTAAGTCCATCAGAGGCTTCCTACTGCACTCTGAATTTTTATTGCATTATTGATGTGTACCATATTAATATTTTAAATAAATAAAGTGTGTGATTGCCATCTTGGGAAGAATATGAAAAAAAGTCAGACAAGACTCTCTTTTTACTGTTACGATACAGGCCAGTTCACCTGCCCCCAAAATGGCCGCCATTAAGACGATGACAAGCATTTTATTTGCTGACATGAACTGTGTTTGCTTGGTTTGGTCACACAAGTTCAATCAGCTCTTTTGAATAGGCCATGTGTGAGCACTAGAAGCCTATACATACAGGCTGATGTTCTAGGCAGGATGCTGAGGGTCAGGTAAGTAGCAAGTGTGTGAGATCTTCTGAAATAATAAGGAAATCATCCATAACAGGCTTCTTAAGCCTTATTCCACGTGTGTCATGTTCGTGTGATACACTGAAGGGAAACACACCTCCATCCTGAGCGCTGAGGACGTTGAGGGCAAAGAGCATGGCGTTGGAGAAGGTGGTGGCCTCCTCCTTGCTGGCAAAGTTGAGGCCATAGACCTGCCTGGCATCCCGCCATTGGTGAAAGGTTGGGGTGGCTTGGTTGTACTTGAGGCCCTTCACTATGGAGTAGTTGATGACCACCTGTGAAAGGGGAGGAAGAGGAGAGCTGTAGTCGAAGAACTGCAAACTGATTTTTCACTGTGGAGCATCTATCTTAAACACCCACTCTTCTTTATCTGAGGGATAATATACATCTACAGATGGCAGGCTGGGGAGATAAATACGACACGATCGCTACTCTCATAACGCTGTTGTGTTCCTGGCAGATAAAGACCTTTAAATGCCAGAGAACGGATGGCTCTGTGTTTGAAAGGATTTAATGATTCGTGTTTTGTCATTGGTCCCACTGTAAGGAGACAACAGGCACATTCAGAGCTGGTGTTCATGAACAGCACAGCTTGTAATAGTTATTGCATTTGTCACCTGTCACACGTTTTATGTGGCTTGCATCATGAGCTATAATTTAGAACAAACTCAGTTGTGAAAAATAGCCACAGCTACTCATTGACAAATCAACAAAAGGTTGGCTTTTTTTTCATCTATCATACATTGTTGATGTGTGGACAACTTCTACTTCCTCAGGAGGCTGAGGCGTGCTGGATTTGGGAAGTCAGTTGTGACTTTGGACTGTGGGGAGGAACCTGCCCAACACCACAGACATCTACATCAGTAGATGCAGGAAGAGGGCCACCAGCATCCTGAAGGACACCACCCACCCAGCACACGCACTCTTTACCCCCCTCCCCTCAGGCAGGAGGCTGCGGAGCATCCGTAGCAGAACCACCAGACTGACAGAAGCTGTAAGACAACTGAACTCTGGTGGTGCTCTGTAGCTCCATTTGGACCTGATATAGGGACGTGCAATATAGGCCATCAGGCCTACTTGGTACTAAAACTGCATTGCTGCTACTGCTCTTTACTTTATTTTGTTTTTATTTATGTTTATTGTGTGTGTGTGTGTATATATATATATATACACTACCGTTCAAAAGTTTGGGGTCACCCAAACAATTTTGTGTTTTCCATGAAAAGTCACACTTATTCACCACCATACTTTGTGAAATGAATAGAAAATAGAGTCAAGACATTGACAAGGTTAGAAATAATGATTTGTATTTGAAATAAGATTTTTTTTACATCAAACTTTGCTTTCGTCAAAGAATCCTCCATTTG
>JAVQJL010045147.1:0-14490 GCA_036024295.1 Nannoperca obscura | reverse complement strand
CACAGTAAGAGGCCAGACAGACCAGACAGGACTTGACAGCTTTCAGTTTTCTCCCAGTGCAGACATCACAGGCCACATCTTCAGGTCCAGCATGGCAGTGATCAGCAGGAGCAGCTTGGAGTCCAGTCTTCTTCAGTTCCTCCACTAAAGCTGCTAACATGGTGTTTTTCAGCAGGACAGGCCTCGGTGTAAAGGTCTGCCTGCACTGAGGGCAGCTGTGGATTTTCTTCTCATCTTCTCCATCCCAGAAGGTTTTAATACACTTCATGCAGTAGCTGTGTCCACAGGGAGTAGTCACCGGATCCTTCAGTAGATCCAGACAGATGGAACAGGAGAAGGTTTCCCGGTCCAGCTGAACTCCTTTCTCCGCCATTTCACCTCTCAAGTGGCAACGACTGAGTGTCACTTTCTCAGAAGTCAAACTAGTTTGAGCTCTGATCTGAGAGACAGAGCTGGTTGTGTTTGAGAGCAGGAAGTAGAGGGAGGGCTGATCAAGCTCTGATTCACTCCAGGAAGAGGAGCGGTTAGATCAGTTAGGGACGGTGAAACGTAACACCTGTAAAAGGTTTTAAGTTTGACTGATTTGTGTCGATACAAAATATTTACACAAGAGCTTCAACATTAAAACAACCTTCTCACACAACCCAAACACACTGTAGTGAACCTGAACGTTAGTAACTGGAAGCACAAGCTGGCAGAGAAGAATAAACCACAACACTATAAGGAAGTCACACATGGCAGATTTCTGTCCTTATCATGAGGGCAGAGTTCAGTCTGTTAGCACCATTTTACAACACACACAAGCAATAACATCTTCACTTTGTCTTGAAAGATTCATTTCCAATAACTCACTGCAGTTTCACACCACTAAACATAATTATCACACATTTTTATCATAAATCTTTTTTTTATCATCCTAACACTCAAAGTGAATTGAGGAGCTTTAACCTCCTCTACATCTCTGGTTAGCAGGATGACGGCGCCCTCTTGTGTTGTGCATCAGCTTTCACATTTAACTTGTGGACCTGCTGTGACGGTTACTGCAGGAAGACGTGGAAACACTTCACTGAGCCTTTGGCAGCTTCAAACAATGCCAGTAAAGACACATTTAAAGAAATGTAATATGGAGGTTTGAACTTGAGAGAAGGTCCCGGCATGGAGGTGAACCAAAGGGAAGATCCAAGTGTGGAGGTATGTACCTCAGAGAAGGTCCAAGTGTGGAGGAATTAACCTAAATGATGATCCCAGTGTGGAGGTATGAACCTAAATGATGATCCCAGTGTGGAGGTATAAACCCAAGAGAGTCCCAGCGTACAGGTGAACCCAAGAGAAGGACCCAGAGTAGTGGTAAACCTAAGAAGGGCCTGGCGTGAAGGTATAAACAAAGGAGAAACTCCCATTGTGGAGGCATAAACCCAAGTGAAGGGGCCGGCATGTAGGTGAACGTAAGAGAAGGACCTGGAGTAGGGGTGAACCTAAGAGAAGGTCCCTTAGTGGAGGTTATTCTAAGTTTAGGGCCCATTGTGGAGGTATGAACCTAAGAGAAGGTCCCTGCGTGGAGTTATAAATTTAAGAGAAGGGCATGACGTGGAGGTGAACCTAAGAGTAGGTTCCTTATTGGAGGTATAAATCTTAAGAGAAGATGTTACAGGAAACAGCACCAACGTTGTCGGACCAAATACCACTGTTTCAGGCAGAGGTAAGATACAACAATAGGCTTTTATTAACAGTCTTTAGAAAAACAAAACTCAAACAAAATGAAACTTAAATCTTACTGGTAGATGTTGAAGTCTTCCCAGGACCTTCTTTCAGGTAAACACAGTAAGTTTTTGTAGCTCAGTTCTTTACACACCTTTCTGCTTACCTGGTGGTTCACTGGCAAACAGTTCTCAATTCTTTCTCCAACGCACTCCACTCTTCAGCAACTCCTTCATTCTTAAATTTTTCCAACAACCAATATCCAACAACTCTTCACACCCCACAACACCGTCTCACACCATCTCTCAACACTTCTCAACACTCTCATCAACCCCCCTTTTAACATAGTTTGCCCTCTCTTTCAGCCCAGCTGAGCAATCAGGGAGTTAGTCATCAGACTGATCAGAAGCAGGTGAGTTGGACTCTTCTCTCTTGAATCCAGAAGAGTGGACTCACCCTGGTGTCTTCAGACAACATACATTTCCTGTATCTTGTGGTATATTTCATCAACAAACTTTTACATTTTCACACATCTGATTTATTATTCACCAGCTAAAGGTATACAAAGTGAGGATGAAGTCATGCTTCCTCACAGAAGGTCCCAGCTTGGAGGTATAAACCTCAAGAGAAGGTCCCGGCATGGAGGTGATCCTAACAGAAGGTCCCAGTGTGGAGGTATAAACCTCAAGAGAAGGTCCCGACATGGAGGTAGCCTTAACAGAAGGTCCCAGTGTGGAGGTATAAACCTCAAGAGAAGGTCCCAGTGTGGAGGTGAACCTAACAGAAGGTCCCGGTGTGGAGGTATAAACCTCAAGAGAAGGTCCCAGTGTGGAGGTGAACCTAAGAGAAGGTCCCGGTGACTGCGGGCTCAGGGATGCTGGTGGCGTGCATGTCGCGCGTCATGTTGGACTTCTCTTTGAGCTTGGCCTGCAGCAGCGTGTGCTCGACGACGCCGATCCTCACGTCCATCTGAACGATCTCCTGCTTCAACTTGGTCAAACTCTGCTTGATCTTCACCACCGGAGCTGAAGGACGAGCGCAGACACACGATCAGAACCAAACACAGACGCTTCACTTGTTCTAAGGCAACATAATGTTAGACAGACATTCAGTCATCACTTTCACCTCCATCAGACATGCTGCTGCCTTTCTCCTCCATCTCCTGCTTCACCTTCTCCAGATCCTCACTGATCTGAAACACACAGAGAAGTTCACAGACGGTGTATTGATCAGTCTGTGCATCACTGCAGCTCATTTTCAATTAAATACATGTAGCAAAAAACTTGCAGCTGTATTCATATTAACAATACAACTAAATGATATTGTGATATAAGCATCATATGATACAAGTACGCTGTGTGAATGCAGCCATGTAGCATTCATGTCTTTGCCACATGGCTGCATCTGTTGATGTGTTCCTCAATAACTGATTAAATATTTAAGCTTTAAATTCAAAAGAACATCATCAACGAATGACAGAAGCTTCGAGAGCTTCACCTGTCAACCGAGAACAGGTGGGAAGATGGAAAACAACAGTAAACACAAAGACTGTGGTGCAGACACTCAGACCCCCAAACTCTTGGAGATCTTTCTTCACATGGACTCCACTGCAGAGTGGTGCGTTCACTGACCTCTGCCAGGACTCTGGTCCTCTCAGTCACTCCTCCACTGGCCTGCTGGTAGCGCTCCTTCACCTGGTGGAGTCCAACACAGGTTTGTTAGCAGGTTTCTCAAACATTAAACTTTCCGGTGTCCGTCAGCTGGAAGTTATGGGTGTGACTCTGGCGTTTACCTCGCTGAGTTTGGCCTGAGCGCTGCGGTACTCCTGGATCAGATGCTCCAGCTGGTTGTTGATGTATTTCTCTCGGCTGCTCACCTTCTCCAGAGTCTTACCGATGTCCTCCTGCAGTTTGTCCAGGTAGCTCTGCAGAGACAGGAGAGGACACAGAACTGGATGTAAGTTGCATTCACTGACAAACTTCTTTCTAGATGTACATTTCTGCTGTAGTCCAGAATACAAAGGGTTCTTGTTTCTGTGGTTGTCAGGAGATTGACAGGAGGCCCACTGTAACATAATGCAGAGTTTATATGAAAACACAGCAAACACTCCAGCTGCAGTGGAGGGAAGTCATTCAGTGAAGATCATCATGTAATTAAAATAAGAAACAGCAGGTGGAGCCACACACACACACACACACATCAGTTAACCAAGTCATCACTGCTCTAATTATTAAACCCAGTCTGTGAACGCACCTTGGCCTCTTTGAGCGAGGACTTGATCCCGTCTCTGTGTTGATGCATCTGGTCCACGTGGATCCTCCAGTCCTGCAGACCGATACACAGACCAGAGACCAGTCAAACACAGCAACACAACAGAGAGCATGATGGGAAACTACAGCCACCGTAAGATCAAAGTACGAGTCACATGAAATGTTCCCACAGATGGTTTCTGTCCGTTCAGGTAGTTCCCATCACGCAGATGTTTGTTCAGGTGTTTGTTGGTTTTAATTAGTTAATTGATGCTTTAAAAAGGGGCGTGGCATCACGATTGACATCTGTCAGCATGCTGTGATTGGTTCAGGCGGGTGTGTGGGCGGGACCTCGAAGGATTATTGGCGTTGGCAAGATGGCGGCGCCCGTATTCAGGGTGTGGTGGAAAATAGTTGAACCTGACGTAATCAGAAACAACCGGGTTTGTGACGTTGTCGATGATGCTTAGTGTTGCATTCACTGCCAGTGGGAGATACGGTAACTCTGACTCCAGAGCTGCTGCTGTGTGTGGAGTCCACCTGTGACAGGTGAGTGTGTACCTTGTTGTCTGTCCTGATGGTGACTTTGAGCTGCGGCAGCACTCTCTCCACCTCCAGGTTCCACTCTGCCGCATCCACCGTGGACTCCAGAATCTCGTCCGGCTTGGACGACGGTTCCACTTCCTGTCAGAGAACAAACAACGCGATGGCGTCTCGTCGTAAAGAGATCCTTCGGAACAAGAAGTCAAACTTTTAAAAACTGCTTCAATCAAGTCGACAGGTGGACTCACGGTGTGAGTGGTTCGTAACTTCAGAGCCTCCAGGTCCATCACGTTCTCCTCTTCATCATCAGGCTCCTCCTACACACACACACACGCACACACACACACACACACGAGGAAAGAAAAACATATTTATAATCAAAATATAGCAAAAGTTTTCATTCTGGTGTTTGTCCTCACCCTACTAGAGCACTGCGCTCTCAGAATGCAGGGTTCCTTGTGGTTCCTAGAGTCTTTAAAAGTAGAATGGGAGCTAGAGCTTTCAGCTATCAAGCTCCTCTTATGTGGAACCAGCGTCCAGTGTGTTTACGGAGGCAGACACCCTTCTTATATTCAAGAGCAGGCTTAAGACTTTCCTCTTTGATAAAGCCCTTAGTAGGGCTGACTCAGGTGACCCCTGAGCCACCCCTTAGTTATACTGCTATAGGCCTAGACTGCCGGGAGACTTCCCATGATGCACTGAGCTCCTCTCTCTCCTCTCCATTTGTACACACTCATATGCCATTAATGCTTGTCACTAATTCAACTTCTTCCCCTAGCTGTGTGCTTCTCTCTCCCCCCCCCCCCCTCTCTCCTTCTAAAGATTTCTGCAGATATTTCTGCCTCCGGCGCTGTAGAGTCTGGATCTGTGGTTGCACCTGCTGCCCCCGTGTTCCTGCTCAACCGCTGTTGTTGCTATTATTGTTACTGCTCTCATTATTAGTATTGCTATTAAACTGCAGTTTTAAACAGTTTTATTAATGATGGCATCAATACCATTACCACATCTATTACTTTACGTCGCTATGTAGATCTGTACTGTACTACTGTATGTTCTCCTTCCTCCGGCTCTCTCTCCTGCTGGTACAGATTACTGAAGAAAATCTTGCAAGAGCTGCACATCAAATACATAGTTTGCTCTTTTATCTCACATCAAAAGAATAATTTCTTAGAAACTTTGTGTGCAGAAAGACCTGAAGCCTTACAATTATTGCTGTTATAAACTACACACTCCCCAGAATATCCACATTTCCTCCCAGCTCACTGCAATTTCACACCATCTAAAAAAGCATCCCCACCTTGGCAGCAGTCAGCTCGTGTCCCAGCAGCACGTATGTGACAAAAGTGAGGATGGAGATGACCACGGGCAGAGCAGCCCAGGTGTAAACACACATGGCATCCAGGTACTTGATGGCCTTGAGGTGGGACAGCTCTTGTTTACGACTGTCTGCGACCTTCTGAGTAAAATGAGGCTCCCAGTTGTAGAACTTGATGACACGAATGCCGAAGAGGATCTCTGTCATCAACTTCAAGAGAAATAAAATAAAATAAATATTCTGAATCTCAACTTTCTTCTTGGTTCAGCACTAATTAACTTACTGCATAAAAGAAGATTTTTACATCATGTTTTAAATTCCTATTGATTTACACTTCTTTAAGATTATATATATAGATCTGGGCCCAACCAATACTGGATTTCTGAGTCAGAGGTTTTAAAAATATGTTAATGATATATAGGCTGACATTCCTTTTTGACACTTCACTTAAGCTTTTTTTTTTAGAAAGGATCCCTTAAAATGTGTTAATTTTAAGTATTTCTTTGGCATTTTTAATTCAGCAGTAGACATACAACAAAAAACAAGGGGAGAAAAAGCCAGTATAATATGCAACAAAAGGTCCCTGGCTGGCATCCAACCACCAAATTTAAGATCTATGTTAATGTCACTAGACATTAATGTAACTAACTATAAATACAAACAAATTAAAACAATTTTAAGCTTGAGTTAAAGTCAAAAACACAAGCTATAAAACATCAATGCATTGCAATTTTCTTTTTATATCAAATGTGACATGCAAATATGGCGGTTTAGAATTATCTGTAATTAAATCTTTAAATCAGTCAAAGTAAGAGTAGATGTTCACAACTACTATTACTTTTCCTAACACAGTATTTGTGGAAAAAACAATCTTCACAGTTCTCACCTTGACACGGCTGTCCTTGTACCTTAGCATGTGTTTGTTGTTGCTAAGGATACAGGAGGCAAGGACCTTGTTGAGAGGCACCAGCAGCAGCGCCACCCCCAGCCCTCCAAGGAAGGCCACACCCACCTGCAGATACAGCAAGTAGAGGGTGATAACAAACTGGAAGGGCATGCTCCACAGCTCATGGAAACTGTTGAAGAAGTTGACCACTCGGTCGGTGTCCGTGCTCATCAAGTTCACCACCTCCCCCAGAGTGAAGCCAGCCAGGCTGCTGCCGCTGACCTGCAGGGTTTTGCCGTAGATGGCCAACACGAGAGCAGCGCGTGCTGACAGCGCCACCTTGGAGACCTCAAAGACAAAAATGTTTCGCAGGACGGAGGAGAGAAGAGTGGAGGCAAAGAGCCCCAGAGCGCACCAGGCACCCGTACTGACCGGAGCTCCCTCTTCCTCCATAAAGTTCACCAGACTGCTGAGGAGCAAGGGACCTGCAAAGCTCAGCATGTTGACCACCACCTTTAGCACACCGAGGACATAGTACCGTAACCCAAATGCCTTATGCAGCACCCTCAGCAGTCCTACATCACCCTCCAGCTCCAGCAGTTCCTCCTGGTAGTGTGAACTCCAGCTGCCACTCAGGAGGTTTCTGCTGACAGGCCTGGGCCACTGATCCCGCCCATTACTGACTGATGCCCCTCGTCTGCATGCTTCCCAGCACTGGTGGAAGTATCGACAAACTACACTAGTCCGTAGTTTACGAGGGAGATGATAAACATCAGCTGGTCTGTCCAGTTCTCCTCGCTGCCCTCGTCTGAGTAAAGGGGTCAACCACAGGTAAAAAAGCCGAGAGACACAGCCGCTCCCGTCCTCGGCCACCATCTCACCTGTATCTGGCTGGGCGCTCTCTGGGATGAGTGGGGATCCATCCACAGCATTGATATACAAAGTATAGCCAGCATCACTGATGCAGGGAAATGCAAATGCCAGAAGATAAACCAGAAGGGGGAGCATTTGAGCTGAGGCAAGCACAAAACGTGCCAGTTTAAGAGGTTCTGTGAAGTTTAAATAGTCCTGACAGTCACAGTAAATCATCAAAGTGATGGCTATGTTTGGGACAGACAGAAGAACCAAAAGAAGCAGAAGTGGAGGCCCTCTGGTTCTCCTGAAAGCAGTCCTCTGGAGCACTGTGATGGCACTGAAGTGGACCAGCCAGGCCAGGATGGCACAGCTGTCAGCTAGGACGTCCAGGTACATGTCCGCCTGCTGGAGGAGGCTAACCAGAATGATGTCTGCAGTGAAGAGCAGCACAGCCAGCAGGGCCGACACCAACCGAAGTGTCCAACCACAAGGAGGAGACGTCTGCAGGAGGCTGCATCTACAAAGTAGAAACATTATAACTGAAAATACTAGAAAACACTCGAGATGCACCGACATGAATTGTCAGTACCAATAACAATTACTTTCTATTTTTGTGGCCAATACCAATACAACATTGGACAATAAAGGCTAAGTTATAACTGTTATTTTTTTTTAAATATATGGGTTAATTATCTGGATATTAATATTGATTGATTGATTGATTATTCTTCAGTACCGATGGAAGATTTGTTACTAACTTAGAACCGGTTCCCATTCAGAACCATGTTTTTCCACAGCTGCTGTAAAAAGGCTCCACATTTGTTCTTTAATATTTACATCACAAAATAATGATCAATACAGAACTTCCACTCTGCGTTCATTTCACTGATGTTAACAAAATGCAAATGTGAATATTATTACACTTTATGAAATACTTGTATTCCTCTTTAGAGCATGAATAAACTGTCTGTACAGACCACAAGTGTGAGTGAGTAAAATCTACATTTTGCTGGTTTGACCTACCTTGCCACGCCGAGGTAACAGGCACTAAAAATGGCCATCCCAGCGTGAGGCAAGGCTCCGAGGACGAGTTGGTTAAAACAGGGACTGATGTGTCCATTCTGCCACACAGGGAAAGGATTGTGCCGATCTGTATGACAGAGGCCTGCAAGCAGCTCTGCTGGCCCAAAGTCCTTCATCCCTCCTCCTATTTGACTGCCGTCATTCTAAAAAATATTTGAAGAGCAAAATCTAGTCCAAATTACTAACTGTAAGGGACAAGATGGCTGACAAATAACACACATAGTTCTGCTTCTAGCGAGCATCATGAAAACAGCCAGGTCTTCCTGAGGCCTGTGTCTAGATAAGATAAGATAAACCTTTATTAGTCCCTCAATGGGGAAATTGCAGGGCATACATCTGCAAAGGTGATGGTGCAAATATAATGGATATAAAAAATATAGCATGCAAAATTTTAACACTACAGAATTACATAGAATTAAATAAATATATATACAAAAAACACAATGAATTTACATCATTATGGATATTGCTATTGCACAGTGAAGTTATCAGTCTGTGTGTGTATACCGGGAGAAGTGCAGGTTGTGAAGTCTGACAGCAGCAGGAATGAAGGACCTGCAGTATCTCTCCTTTACACACCGCGGGTGAAGCAGCCTGTCACTGATGGAGCTGCCCAGGTGAAGGTGTCTGCTTTAGAGGCCATCATGTGAGTTACAGTGCAGATGGAAAGGTGGGATACTAAAGCACCAGTAGAGCAGTAGAGCATTGACCAAAATGTGTCCTTATGTTGAAAACTGTCAAGCACTGTACGCTGGCTTCATTGTCTGGTCAGATTCATGTCTTACTTCTAATTCTGTGAGTTTCTGGTCGTATGTTCTTGTATGGCTGATTGTGTTAAGACAACATTACTGATTGTTTGAAACACTTATATTTAGTTCAAACATTGCTAAAACTCTTCAATACTCTTCTTTGGCAAAGTTGGCAACATTGTGTTTTTCTTGTTCAATAGATTTAAATAAATGTTTTCACAAATAGCCTGTTTGCCCTACAGTAGTCCTACAGTAGTCCAGCTAGCCAAAATGGATGGCTTAAAAATACAAGAGACCATTAATAGTTAACACTTTTCACGAAGAAGACAAACTTGGAGCATACTTCAGGTAGCCACTTACATTTGTTGGTCCCTTTCCATTATAAATGTGTTTCACTGCATTGACCTTTAACCACTAACGTAGCAGAAAAAAGAAAACCTGTTAGAGCGAAAGACGCAGAGATCTGGGTGTTTCCTGACTGAAAGTAACCATCTGGATATACTAATGTAAACAAATGAGGCTAACTAAGTAGCTTAGCTAACAAAATACCAACCTGTTTGGCTTGTTTTAACGGCACTGCAATGCTAATACAAATATTATGTAAATAAAACACTAACGAGATAGACCAGTGCTAAATATAGCTCAACAACACAAAAAATACAATATCATTAAAATAAGCAACCTACAAATATTACCGGCTTCCCTCTAGCTAGCAGGACATACTTAGGTCGATTCCTGATGACGCAACCAACAAGCATTTCAAAATAAATGTCTCATGCAGAAATATTTTTCAGGTCACTAACACATTTCAAGTATTTTTGTATTTTTTATTTCAAATAATATACAATAAAATATATAATATAATTTAAAGTAATTTTCAACATTAACATTTAAAAAGTTTGGATTAACATTTCAAATTGGCACTTGTGTTGGAATTTAGCTAGTATTACATATTATTGCCACATTGTTACATTATGCAAATACTAAAAGTGTTGTTTTTTTTTAATAAAAGAAGCAGTGAGCAGTTTGAGTTCTTTATTGAAGGGGTGACTGTAGAAAAGGAGCAAACCTTGTGTTTCAGCACCTTTATACAAGTTATAAAATGAATTGCTGGTTCTCTGGGTTCTCCTGATTAACACAAGAGAACATTATATGACATGAAGGCTTGGAGAAGGAGAAGCATTTCACTCACAGAAAACCAAGCAATAGAAATGTTGTAATTTGGAAAATTGTGTTATATTTAATTACAATCAAGATTAAATTTTAAAAATTATAAATTTTGGAACCTGGGAATTTAAATCAGTGCACGTTACATTGGCATGTAACAAGTTAAAAACACAAAAGGAATTTTACAAATGTTACCTGGAATTAGACCAAAAAAAACATCTTTAAATACTGGGTGCAGCTGTCTAAGGCAGCTTTAATTCAATAGAAAAAAGATCTAGAAGTCTTATACAAAGCAGGAATGAAGCTATACAATGTCACATTATATTTTATTCCTTACACGCTGTACAAAGTCCATTTCCTTCAGAGTTGGCTGCACCAACCACAACACTAGGAAGCTTAACTTTTTTCTAATATCCTACATTTACTGTGTCTACCAGACACACACTGTATTTACATAATTCAGACATGAAATAAAAACATAAATATGAGCAGGCTCTGTCTATCCATCCCAATGGCATCACAAGTCTCCTGACACATTCTTGAAAAAAATACACCAAATATTGGCCACCTAAGCTTTACATTATCTGTCGCACCTGTGAAGCACTTTGAGGAAAACGGGTTAAAAGTGCTTTAAAAATAAATCCGACTAGCTTTTTGGTCAAATTTCTCTGTTGTGTACAGAGAAGAAGTTGTTGGGATAAGGTAGTTAGCAAGGCAGCACCATCCTTTAAACATCTATGTCACAGTATTTAAACATGCCACAGTGAAAACTCAACACAGAAGTGAAGACTCTACCTGCTGTCTGATGGCACTGAACAAATTTGACCAAAAAGCTTATTTGACAATAAGTCTGTGTATTTCTTAAATAAAGGGAACTCCCATAGATGGTCAGACTTCAAACTGATGACCTGTTGGCGAAAGGTCAGTACATCGTCATTATATCAAAAAACGATACATGCAACCGTTTGTTTTCTGTTAAGCGAAAGATATTAAAGTAACTTGTGTGAATACTGTACAGTAGGCCTAATGCTGGTCATCTGTATATCAACAAAAACTTCTCAAGTGTTAATTCAGAATTAAAGCTATCACATAGCTGGAAAAAATAATGTACAAAGCAACTGAGCGAAGGCCTGAGAAAAGTTTGTTGTTTTTTCATCTCAAGACGTGATTGTCAAGTCAGGCCAAATAATTGAAAATCGGATTTATTAATTTTATATATATATATATATATAGCAATGCATAGGCTACAACTCATTAAATCAAAATGATACCGCAAGTAAAGCAGAATAGCAGTTACCCTGGAATTTAGTTGTTCTTATTTATTAGTACACACAGTGTAAGTGGGGCTGGGTATCGTTTGTTTTTTGATACCTTACTTTGAGAAGTATAAATGTTTTATTCAAATATAGGCAATAGTGAAAAGTCAACTCTTTCAGGTTAAAAATAAATAAATAAAATATATAATAAAAGAGTCCTTAACTTCATGTTAGTTAAATGTTATCTAAACATATGCAGCCATATAAGAACTAACTTTACTAGAAAACCTAAAAATGAGGAACTATGTGATAAAAGAACAAGTATGAATCAGACCCAACATTCGATACCAACTCCCAGTACTTGACAGCTTTGATACCCAGTGCTAAGTTTCAGTACTGGTCAGTACCAAAAAATATTGTCCGATACCCAGCCCTAGACGTAAGCGTACCTGTTGTGGTATCCAAGATGGATAACTAACCATGTAGCAACCTGGTGTGAGCGGGTTTATCACCTGGGTGATTGACTCCTCTTATCACTAAAATTTTAATTAATTAAATCCTGGAGCACCTGGAGACTTAAGTCCTCTTTGACCTTGCTTCTCAAACTTAAAAAAAAACCTCTTGGACTAGGTTATCAATTCAGCCCAGTCGCCCCCTAGACAACAAAGCAAATTAAGAAGTTACTCCAGAAGGTGTAAAGTTTTTGCAGTACATTTTAGGTAGTATACATAGATTCATATGTGAAATCATCGTCATCCCGACCAAAATGCTTGGACAGGGTATTGGTACAGTCTGCCACAAAGGTTTTGTCTATGAAACATAACTTAACTGTCGAAGTCCGATTTCTGATTTATTAGTTACTTAAAGGTCTTTCCTTAACATTTGTAATTAACATTTCACGTATTAGAATTCTCCGATAAGTTACCAATTATGAATTATGAATGTCATATATTCATATTAAAGGCTGATATGATCACAACACACTGCTTGATCAAACTTTAAAACACTATCATATCTGGTGTTCCACAAGCATCAGTCCTGGGTCCTTTATTATTCTCAAAGCATATGTGTTTTACCATCTAATCTGTACCATCTCATTACACCTAATCATTATAGTTATTTTGACAATATGAAGCATTATGTAATACTAATAATTGTCAAGGGAGGGGAGACTCAATCCCCTTCAAAAACCTCATTGATGGCCTTTCAGAATGCCCACTTTTCCTTAATGTTGATAATATATCAATAATGCCTCCCTGTCCCTGAAAACTCCATCAACCACACAAGACAATATTTGAAATCTTACTAAGCTTTACCAAGTTTGACTGTGACACTCAATCAAAATGACTAAAGAAGTTCAGCTTTGCTTCTCTCAGATTAAGGAAACTCAAAAGTGTATTTCGTAAAAAATGTATTTTGTAACAATTTGCTGACCTTAAAATGTGTTCAAACCTTCATCTTTTTGAATTTGGATCACTGTATGTATATTTCCCATCTCTTTACCTTTTGCCTGTTTGTTTGGAAATTGATTTTAATGACAACCTTTTCAGGTCCTGATCTGCATATTAAATCCCCTCCAGGCCTGAACTCAAAGCAAAGCAAACTTGTGCATGTGATAAATGTTCTTTTTACAGCCTTTTAAGCTTCCTATTGTTTTTACTTTGTCATATTTTGTTTCCTTTTTTATGTCACGTTTTTCTACATACCCACTTTGTAAATCAATCTGTAAAAATTGTATGGGAAAATGTATAAATAGTTTATCATCATTATTAATATTAGGTATACTAGTATGCACATACACACTTTAAAAATAGCCGATGTAAACTTCTAAGGGTTTTCAAAAGTTTTTTGTAAGGGAAGTTTAGATGTAATGTTCCCCCACTATTTTTGGGTAGACAGGTTTAAAATCAGCAGAGACTCCTGCTGAAACACAAACTGCTAAAAACAAAATTACCATTACACTGAGGTAAAACAAATTTCTGTTAAACTTCCAAAACACATTGATGAATTTTCTTTCTTTTTTGGTGCTTGACTAAGCAGGATCTGGAGGAAGAAAAACAAAACAAAAGAGAGGGAAACTGTGACTAGAGTCCTGTGGTCTTGGTTTATGGAGTTTAAGTAATTCTGTGTACGTTCTTCCCGCAAACAACTTCATAAATAAGCAAGCAGAGTTAAGCATTGTCATCTTGTCAACTTACGCATCCGGTCGGACCTGGTTCTGGTTTCCGCTCAGACCAGAGAAAAATAAAACAAAGATAAGCTATTATTAATCAATTTGCTGGGTCAGTTTTAAGTCCACCAGGAAGGATTCCTTTGTACACCACGCTACAGTGTCCTAGAGGAGTGAGAGGGGAGATAGGGACTTTATTTGGAGTATTTCCCATAATGGGATAAGTCACAGACACTCCCTTGGTATCGTCTCCTCTGCCCCTCCTTCCTCTAATACAGTCTTAAGTTTAAGAGAGTTATGTCTGCATATACGCTCAGAATACAGGCAGCTCACAGGTTCTTGGTGTTTATGTGAGTCTTGTAATGCTTCGTCAGGTGGTCACTCCTCATGAAGCGTTTCTGACACTGGCTACACTCGAAGCGCTTGTCTCCTGCAGAGGAAACAAAACGAAAGGGAAAGGGGTTAATATTTTTAAAGTCAAATACAAACAGGCAAAATGTGTGTGTGTGTGTGTGTGTG
>JAVQJL010045134.1:0-13476 GCA_036024295.1 Nannoperca obscura | reverse complement strand
ACTGGCGGTCGAGCAGGAACACGGGGGCAGCAGGAGCAACCACAGATCCAGACTCCACAGCGCCGGAGGCAGAAATACCTGCAGAAATCTTTGGGAGAGAGAGAGAGAGAGAGAGAGAGAGAGAGGGGGACAAGAGAAGCACAGCTAGGGGAAGAAGGTGATGAGAACATGAGAAAGATCGCAGGACACTGTAGAGCAATGGATCTCAAACTGGAAGTCTAGACTTATTATGTCCCAAAATAAATCACAATAAAACTAAAAGAAAATGTATTTCTGTTACACTACATGATTTATTTTCTTTCTTTAATTCATGCTCCAAAAAACACACCAAATGAAACAATCTGAGAAGGCACATGTACTCTTTGGTTCAACTGCTCACAACAAACCGCTTCAACCTGTAGCTGGAGGTCACAAGTAGACACTGCAGCATTTTAAGCTTTCACAAGCTACCACGTCAGAAATCCTGTCCGGCTGTCTTTCAGTCCGAGCACTTTTACGATCCAATTTCCCACATGGCTCCTGTCAAAACATCCATTATAAACTGCAGCGAGCTTGTTTTACAGTACATGTTGTAGCTAATTGTAGTCTTGATGTATAATGAGCTTTTCGTTCAAATTACAATTGTGTTGGTTTTGTTTTAACATCTTTGAGGGCGAGGCTCATTACAGTCAGTGTGAGCAAGCATGTTGGGAACAAGCCGATCGGACGGCGTTACCACAACGTACAAGGTTAATGAAAGGAATTTGTTACTGCTAACTTTTGAAAAGATCTCTTCTAACTTAATGTTAAATGTTAATCTGTCCTCATAGGAAACACGCTCAGAGCCTCAGAGTGAAGATATTTGGTTTATTGTCTCTTTGTCATTGGGCTGCATCAGATTTACAGTTTGGATGTGGCAAATGGGAAGTTGGTGGAATATCCCCACAAGTGTCCTTGATAATGTTTACAAGTGAACGTGTAAACGCGGTTGGCGGGTTCGCTGCCGTGCCAACCCCTGCCAGCGCGGATGTTGCTGACGAGGTGGTGGACAGCCTCAACGGCAGTGAGCCAGCAGCTGAAGATGAAAAGGGATGCACAGAAGAAATGCAAAGCGCCCAGTTAAATCCTCCCAAATTATTTGGACACGCGGCGTCCAGCCTCTGTGCATCTGAAACACCCACACAGGAGCATTTAAAACCGTCGAGGGTCTTTGATGTGCTTTTTGGTCGCTCCATTTGAAAAGCTAGATGTGAAGCTAGACTATCAATCTACTAATTCAAACGTAGCACCAAAAGGTTACTTTCACACCTTGTTTCCTCACACGGGGATTTCCAGCGACCGAGGGAAGCTTTCTAATTTACACTTTAACGATGTGAGGCTGATGCACATGCTAAATCTCTCCCACATTTACATTTATAGACTCTCCCACTTTATACCTACACCGCACAGTGGTGGTGTCACTGTTCAAATACAATTCAGACATAAAATGCACTCCTTGTATACTGATAACAAAGTACCTTCCAGAGTACCGTAACTGTGAAAGAAGCCAGGGACATGGATATCACAGCATCGTTGTGACGTGACCTGTGGGAAGTGCGGAGCTGAAACGTAACATGTATTCATTAGGAATGGGGCAGATTTTATTTAATCAGTCAAGGCCACCAGAGGATACACTGACTGATAAAAGAACAAGGTCAAGACTCAGGGTTTCACAGCAGACATGGGCCACTTCTACTGAATTAACACCTGCTTCTCGTAGGGTTGGGAGATGTAGAAAAGTTATGGGTATTTCTTGTAAAAAATATATAATCCCTCATTTCCTTGCTGAGCCACAGCTGACAGGTATGTGCTGGCAGTCACATCTTTAGGAGGGACAAATCAAAACACCTCAACCTACACGTGACTGCCGGGACTCGTCCCTCAGCAAGGAAACACTGGCTGCAACTTGACAGACTCAACATTTAAATAACATGTGTTTGACGGTCTTTTTGAGACAGATTCCCCCCTGGTTACACATTTCTCAATTTATTATGTTTAAAATCTGGAGCTCAAACTTCTTCATGCACTACTGACTGACAGCTGTGGGTTCAAAGAGGCGAGAGCGGTTTGAAAGGGCTCAGACTGTCAGTATCAAAACTGGACCTAAATTCAAAGGGAAATATTGCATACAAAAATCCAAATTAGCAGTAACTAGAATCAATAAGTAGAATCAGAATTATTCAAATACAAACAATCCTGAAGCCCGAGGCTCCACTGACATCAGATTCAGTTCTCTCTTTACTGTTTGAACCATCATCTTGTGACTGCGTTGAGCAGAAAAGACCAGCTGTTTCAGGATCTGTCAGACTCAGCTCCGCAGATGACAACGACTGATCGATGAGGCTTACCCATAGTACTCTGCTTTATCACCCCCCCCCCCCCTTCCCCCGCTGCTACCCAGCTTCCCCCTGTGGGGAAACTTTGTGAGCATAATATCAGAGAATCGTGCATAAGGACAAGCTAAGGCATCTCCAACCAAACTAAATCTTTCACAGATTTCTAAGCTCAGATTGTTGCTTACACAAAATCCATCTTTCTGACAGAATCATTTCCAAAGCACGAAGCCACAGCTGGGCTCCTGGATGCACTTCTGAGCTGTGCCCACCTGGGAGTGAGAGTGTCAGAGTGTGTGTGTGTGTGTGTGTGTGTGTGTGTGAGAATGGTAGGAAGAAAGAGACGATAAAAAATGAGTCATTCAATACAGAATCTGAACCGTGTGTGTGTTTCTTTCTACTCCTCAACAGAACATCCTCACTAGTTTAGTCACACACACTTTGACCAAACGCTTATGTGACTGCATGTGTGAGGGTGTGTGTGTGTGTGTGTGTGTGTGTCTATGAGAACGAGAGATAAACTACAGACCTCTTAAAGCATTCCCTTCATTTCGCTTAGAATCTGTCTGAGCCACCAATTCAGCTGCTTCTCAGCACTGTGTAACTGTGTGTGTGTGTGTGTGTGTGTGTGTGTGTGTGTGCAACAGCCGACAACAGACGGTAGTACAAGTTCAAATCAAAGGATTACCAGTATACCCCTGCAGCAAATATACTGAGTGAGCTGCGTCTTATAGTTACAGTCCTGCAAGATGGAACAGAGTGTAAACATGCCTACATCACACACACACACACACACACACACACACACACACACACACACACCCTTACAATTCTGTTCCTCTATATTCATACCATTCATTCTGTCTCCCCTCCCTAATTCTGATCTTACAGCTACATTTCTAAGCCTAATATCCACTCTGTAGTATTAAGTTCTCAGTCTGATGTTGGCATCTTGTTCTCCTGCCAGCCAGCCTGCAGCGAACACGTGTTACACATGTTCACAGAAAACAACATTCTCCATATGTTATTCATGCAGTTCGCGTTTTAGATAAGTGAAAACACACTAGACGTCCTTATAGAGTTGAAAAGCTTCAACATAATTGAACCCGAGACAATGGAAGGGATGCTGTGGCATGACTCGCCCACTAGCTAAGTTAGCCGAGTTCTTCACTAAGATTACAGCTTTCATTGTACGTCGGATGTTTTATGTTCAGTGTTTTCTCACAAGTAGAACTCAAGTAACTAAATAAGAGCGGGATTGCAACTAGTTCGCTAGCTAACATTGCTAGTTAGCAAATATTATCCAGCCTGTGTCGAGTAGAACATGATAAACTCGACCCTAGAATAGCAGTTTAAAGGAGTAGTTCAACAGTTTGGTAAATATCTGCTTTCTTCCCAACAGTGAGATGAGAAGATTGTTACTAATCTCATGTGTTCGTACAGAGCTACACTCCAGACGTGGTTAGCGTAGCTTAGCATAAAACTGGAAGTGGGCCTGACTCTAAAAAATGAAAACTCTCTCTTGAACGTACACCCGGGGAAGTCATTCATCACAGCAACAGACTTTGCAGAGCTCTGCAGTTTCAGAGGTGTGGAATCAGACTGTTTGTGTCCTTGAGCCCACGTTTTAGAAAAATTAACATTATTCTTAGATATATAATATATAAAGATTGAGAAATGTAAATTTAAAAATCTCTTATTTATTACCAGTGTTCATGTGAGAATGGCCAGGCATAACAAAGAGGCTGAAGTCGTGGGAACGAAGCTGCCACCCCCACACGAGCAGTCAGAGAGCCTCCACCCAAACCTAACTACCTCCACAACCACAGAGGAAGAGGAAGGGTGGGGTCACTGCGCTTTGATCGAAACCATTCGGAGACTCAATTCAAGCTGCCACCATGAAACTCGGGCTGGACACAACATCACAAACTGTGTGTCGATGTTAAATTAGTTAATGGTTGAACAACAAACAGTGGAGGTGATAATGTTCCAAAATGGTTGGAAATATTCAGCATAGTGATGATTACAGCAGTTGTTTTCATTAGCATTGCTTGACTCATTTATTTCATGCATTATTAAAATGCATTTTCCAAAGCGCCTTTATTGCATCTTCTGCTGAATTGCCTTTTGTCAAAATGCAATATTGAGAAGAACTGAGTGTATTGTTCATCCACACCTCAGCTTCCCCACATCCACGTTATCAGTGGTCCGATGTACCGTGTTTATGAATCAACGCTTCCTAATAACTCATCTATTTTTCGGAAACCTTTGTGCAGCATTAAGATTCGTGTGGAACGAGCCACAAAAACAAAGTTAAAGCTACAGAAATGAAGGGTTACGGGGCCAGCTCACCTGTAAATGGGATCCTGCATCACCATCATCTTGCTCTCATCCCACGTCCACTCCTTCTTCTGTGGACATAAACAAAACAAATCAAATGTAAGATTTTAAATACAGAAAGCAGAGGACTGAAGCGCATCAAGCGCTTTGTCTACTGATGTAGATAATAACAACATCTCCATCTCTGAGACATTTCTTTTCATTTTTCCTGTCACCTGTCTGTCCGCTTGATTAACTCAACCAGTTTAATGTCACAATCAAAATGTCAACACATGAGCACACAGGAATAATTCATAGTCATTTCCACCTCCACAGACCTTTTGTTGACTCACGTCATTCAATCACTCCCATCTCCGGCCTTTCATGACGTCCTCAGAGATGTAAATAGATTGCTGACCATCACACTTGACATTTCAGATTTCCAGCCAGGGAGCCAGACGAGACAAGAACACAGGTGGAGGCAAGACACCCTCCTATCGACCAGCCAATTCATCTGACACTGAGCCTTCGATTACGGTTTTAATATTCACCCCATCAGCCAATACAACAGATAAGGGATGTTCATTCAGATTACTCCCATCACATCTCTCTCTTGTTTCAGACAACAAAAGTAGAGATGTTCATGGTTTCAAGCCTGCCTGGACCCAGTGGGGTGGGAAACCCGATCTGAAAGGGACCTAACGGGACTAATTTTAATAAGTATTGATTTTATTGTCGTTAACACAGACTGAACCAAATACAGAGACAACACCAGAGAAGCACCAGCAATATACGAGCAGCCAGGTAAAAAAAAGTACACTTTACAGTACACACTCTCACACGTCATCAGTTATTAGGAATCTAATATCAACCATTTCTGATAAGGCACATGTTCCACTTTGACTACACCAACACAAAAAGTCCATAAAAACTGAAATCATCATGAAATCAGATAATAAGGGTAATGGTGGGTGTGTGTGTGTGTGTGTGTGTGTGTGTGTGTGTGTATATATATATATCTGTGTTGTTCATCTGCCTGTAAGAACAACTCACGGTCAACACCTCCCCCTCTGATATATCCATGCTTCTTTCAACAGATGTCATTCTTCAACCTGCAGAATTATTTTGATAATAAATTCTAGCAGATGCGTATTAAATAATTCCAGGTTTGATCAATTTAAATTCATTTGATTTAACTCTTTTTTTGCCAAGGCAGCAGCTTTGTACAGTGAATTTAGAGTGATCATTGTCTGCAGCCCACCCCCACACAAAATCATCAGAAGTCCATTCATTTCACATGTTGGGAAATTGGACTTCTGAGTGGATGGAGAAAAATCAGCCTTTTCACAAGCATCTATTGTCATCATCCAATCAGAGTTGTGATCTCCCTATCAACATGCAGACAGGTGAAACAACTCCATCCAGTCTCTGGCCCTGCACATTTAAGCTGTGTGGCTGGAGAACGATGGTTGACAGTCACTACTGTTATATTACATATTAAATACATCCGTCCAGCAGAGCAACCTGGAACCTTGAAAAACTGTGAATGGCTTCAAGTCTGGATTAATGAATTGAGATGGAAAAACTGAACGCTGGTGAGGAGAACGGACAGCACTGCTAAATGAACTTTCCTTTGTTCTTCTCCACCGGTTTCCCTCCTGTCAGACTCTGTGATTCTCGGCGGGTGAAGTCGACTGCAGTCTGTCTCTGTGGATTACAGCCGTCAGCCTCACCACACCTGGAAACACAGATCCACCTGTCTCCAGTCTCAGCACCACCCTCCCCCTCCAGTATCTTCAGGGTTTCTCTGCTTATCTTTTAACTCCCTCCTCTCTTTTCATCCCTTATCTTTACTCTTCAACATGGGGGTTATCCTCCTCCACACTTTTGATCCCCCTCAGGCCCTTTGTCTCCATCCTCACCTCTGTCTGAGGTCTAATTATTCTTTAAAAAAAAAAATTCTTTAAAGTGACTAACCCAACATCTAGAGATTTAGCATTTGTGTTAATCTTATACACAAAGGTGTTTGGTTGGCTAATAATACAGCATAAGCGAAACACCATATTTTAGTACTGCACAAGTTGCAAGGCTGTCATCTTTATGCATAGATTTAAAATGTGTCCTTCAACTACAAAGAGTACAGACGTCCAGTATAATAGTTTCAGCACATACGCAGCAGAAAACTGAAAGTTCATCTGCTGCTGCTGTTTGTGCTTCCTCACGTAAGCCTGAGACCTCCGGGCAGCTGATGAGCTGCATGGCAGGGGCAGACCAAACTAAGTAGAATCCATACACTGTCCACGCACCTCCATACGTTCAGATTAGATTATATTTACCTCATTATTAGGACATATATATATATATTATATAAAACCACTCACTTCATTTCAACAAGAAATGTTACACATCAAGTTACTGAATCAGAAAAGTGTTGCTATAATGACAAAGATCTAATCAAGACCTGATAAAAAGACATGTATTATTACTATACTGAAATCCACGTTGGCTCATTAGTCCAAAAACATTCAGATTTGTCTTGTTCTTGGCAGCTATTGGATTAAAATGTCCAGCTTTTGATTTGACCTGACACATTTAATGCACCCAAGGAGAAAATCCTTCT
This sequence comes from Nannoperca obscura, assembly GCA_036024295.1. Taxonomy (NCBI): domain Eukaryota; kingdom Metazoa; phylum Chordata; class Actinopteri; order Centrarchiformes; family Percichthyidae; genus Nannoperca; species Nannoperca obscura. The sequence goes on along the minus strand of JAVQJL010045134.1, from coordinate 6,186 downwards.
TTTCCAATAATAAAAAAGGTCACTTACTTTTTTCTTTTTCCTCAAGTTGACTTTCACGCCGTCTACAGACACCACGATGTTGACCTTCTTCTTCTTGATGTTTTTCACCTTGAACTCATACTGCAGAGAGGAGACAGACACAGATGTACTTAGATTTGGGGGGATTAAGGTAAATCTGTTTGAGGCTGGAGGCAGAAAAACATTATAGATCTGGATGAAGAAAGGTTGTTCCATTTTGATGTTTTAGATTTAGATTTAATTATGTATTTATTTTTAACTCTATTTAGACATGTTGCTGTAAAAGGTTTGTGGTATTCTGGATCTGGCTTACAAGCTGGGCAACGTTCACATTGCCTTTAGTGTTTAATTCCATGACCGCCAAACTAGACTATTACATGCCAACCATTATGTGCCAGCTTTCAGTGCTTCAGTTTCTGTCAATTAGTGCTAGAAGACAACTCAGTATTCAAGAAGTGCTGAGGTTTAATATCCAGCACCAGGAGTAGCAGTGAACTTAACCCCAACCGAGTGCCTGAGTGAAGCTGCTTTGTGACCAACAGCGACTGGAGAGGTCAGGTGTCAGAGTCCTGGTGTGACCGGTTCAAAGTCCACCTAAGAATCCCACCTATAGAGCAGGCATTCCCACCCACTCCACTTCAATGTTTCACACTAACGATGGTAAGAATTGTCAGAGGAAATGACAAACAGCCCTGCTGAATGAACACAGTGTGGTCTGCAGACCTCTGTCACAGTGCGTTTACACACCATACATCAGACTGAGGCCGTTCCCTCGTCTCCACGGCCTCTAACGGAGCTGTGAGGACTGTACACAGCAGGCAAACACCGGCCGTACAGTACGGAAAATCACTGCATATCAAATACAAAGCAGGTGAATCCCGGGTTCATATTCAAGCCCCCCTCCCATAATCCTCTGCATGTTGATGGGGTGGTATTCTGAATTAGTGGGATAGAACCTGAGCGACATTAGCTTGTCCTGGACGCTCATTAATGCTGCACTAGCAGGAAAAGCAGCTGTGTTATGAGGTTAAGTCATAGAGTCGTCCACCCTGAGGGGCTGTGAGATTCACCTGGTTTGCTCAAATTAAATTCTGGTCCCTGGTATTGATGTTTGTGGGGAAAGCGCTCAGTGCAAGAAAGTGAGAAATCGAAACACTTAAGGCAGCAAGAAAACGGCAGTGAGACAGAACCCTGACAAGTTGACTCACTTCACACCCTCTAGCAAACACACACACAAAAACAACATCATTTAGTTGACCGATGCCGTCGCAGGTTGTCTGTCTGATCAAGTAATGAAAACTTCCAAAAGTGACCTTGCATCAGTTTCTGCACATCACAATATCTCAATGTCAAACGCCGCTGCTGTAAAGAAAAAGACTGAAGTGCAAACACAGCGAGTGACGAACACAATCAATCAAAATCAAATCTGCATTCAAATCTGAATGTAGAGGCTTTTTTGAACTTTCAGTCAACCTGTCGATATCCCTGCCCTTGTAGCTGTCGCCTGCTGTTCCCTGTAGTGTCACTGTGGACGGACTTATTATGGACGCGGTTTTCTCTTGCCTTTCCTCTGTAAAAAATAAAATAAAAGAGTAGTGGTGCTCTTTAGATGTGGTGACTGTGAAGTAACAAAGAGATGAAGAGAAAAACAAGAATCTTAAGTGTCCTTTTGTGTGTGAAACAGATGTCGACCTTTAATGTTTTCTGTTCATCACTCCTGAGAACGTCAGTGAAAAGCCATTTAATCCTGTTTGTAAATTGTATGAAGGAGCCAGCTCAGGTTAAATATCAGTACAAACTCAAAATGAGCAATTTATCTGTAAAATGCCAGAAAATTGTCACAAAAAAAAACCTTAAATAATAACCATCACAAATCTAAAAGCTGATTGTTTAGTTTTTTAGACCAACACAGAAAGATCACAAATGAGACAGTGGAACCAACACATACTACAGAGCTCATTTGGAAACGGTCACCTGTGCTTACATTTAAAACTAGTTTTAATGACTATAGAAGTCATACTATCAGCATATATCCAACATCTAGTGGAATCTGAAATGTGTCCGGCTGCATGCTGAAGACGTGACTTTATGTGTTCGACCGGTCGCAGTATAACAGGATGACAGAACGAGCCACTCTGGGCCTCGACAGCGTCACTCATCAAGGAGCAGAACAGAGCCGGGCAGAAACCCAATCAGCTCCTCAACACCGGGTCACAAACTACGCTGACTGTAACTGTGTTTGTTGACTGACGGACACAAAGTGTGAGGCACTCAAAGGGTCCTAAGAGGCGTCCACAGCAGCTCCCGGCCTGATCTGTGTGTGTTAAGTGCTAAAACTATTTAGATTTGTGGGGTTTCAGCTTCTCTAATGAGAGAAACTGCAGCTTTTCTCAAACTTATATCATTATGTATCAAATCTCTGAGCTTTTTAACTGTTGTTAAGACAAAAGAAGCAATTGGACAAAAATCTAGCAGCTTTGCAGTAAACGAAACAATTCATCAGTTCGGAAAAAAATATTTATTGCTTTACTCAAAAGGGGAACCAAGGTAGTTCCAGCCCTTTTCTGTGGTAACTATATATTTGCTGTAACGATAGCCCAGCACAGCTTTTAACTACTTTTAACCTGAGATGACTTCAAAGGACTTATCTCACACACACACACACACACACACTAAAAGCTAATCTCTAGGGTTCTGCGAAAATTGTCGTAAAGCGATAGCTTCTTTTGCTCTCCACACAGACTGTTTACCTGCATGTAACTAAAGCCCGCTCACACGTGATTGGTCAATACTACTCTGACTACAAACGGAAGAGTCTTGTCCCTTCTGCATTCATATGCAGAATGTGTTGCAGAATCAGAGTGTTTAGTAAGAAACACACACACACACACACACACACACACACAGTCCAGTTCTTGGAACATACTTTCAGCACTTCAACCATGATTCTCATGAGTGTTTATGTGTGGTTTAATGGGTGTGTTATCATCTGCCAGATTTAAATGTTGGTAAGCCTGATGGATTGCATGATTGACCTCCGCGTAGATGATTACAGCGGCAATTTAACAGATTCCATGCGGGGACTGCCTGGCTAAGTGTATCCTGCATAATATGACAGAAAGCACTTAACTCTAATAAGCCCGTCTATTCGGGTCTGATACACCAATCAACCACCACACAGCTCACACTCTCACTGAAACTGCTGCACTTGAGGGATCGCACGGGCATTCGTTTCACACAACTGGCAATTCATTCAGTCTGATTTTCCCTGATATGCAGCACCTCGACACCAGGTGAGGTGGTGAGGGTGTTTTAATGAGCACAGATAACAGCTCACAACACAGTTTGGGTCATTTAGAGTAATCCCTAATGTCTCTGCTAGATGAGCCTCCTAAATGTGCACTTCCAATGCTACGAAATTCATCATTTCAGCTGCAGCCTCAATCATTTTGACACAAGAGGAAGACAACAAGGTAAGACCATGCTGCACCAAGGACAGGTAGTTCAGCCCTGTGTGTGTGTGTGTGTGTGTGTGCTGTTCAGGATCAGCTGGATCGTAATTTGTCCAGCATTTTGTGATTATTGTGAGCTTCCAGTGTTTTTATGCAAGATCTCATGAAGTAGTATTGCTTTATTTTACTGAAGTGTTCCTATGTCAAGTAGATCTTCAAGTGAATCAGCAGCTCCATATTTATTTTTTCCTGCTATATTAGCCATTCGAAGCGATCCCATTGGGCTGTGGTAAATCGTGATGCTCGTGTCGTTTTAACAGTTTCACTGTGAAAGAAAAGCTGAACCTGAGTTTGGATTTTCTTGTCAAATTACCATATGAATTAAATAAATGTCATTATTAAATAATAAAAAGAGTTGTTTGAGGCAGCCCTGTGGGTAATTTTTATGTTTTACATTTGACGATAATAGAAATGTGCATATTTAAGAACACAGTAAACTGGTCTCGTGTCCCTTTTTATTTTGTATTCAAGTCTTCCTCTCGTTTCAGGTCCCTTAACTTCCTGTCCTCATGTGTAAGCCGCTAGTCTTTATTGTTAAGTTGTTCCACTATATTTTGTTTAGCACGAAGAGGGAGATTCTAAGTTTTGAGCTCTTGGACACCTCAGAGGTGTGTTTCAGCTGGAACTCCACGACGTGTGGGAGTTTGAGTTTGCCTTTTATTAAAGAGAGTTTTTTGTTTCGGAGTCCTGCTTTAGTCCTGTGATCCAGTCCTTGACACAAACCACACAAACACCAGGACGATGGACCACTCTGGGCCTTCGAGCAGTGACAGGATATTAGCGTACATGTAAAATGAAATGAATACTTTGGTCCAGGAACAGGCCCATCCATCATGCAAATAAGTCAATGTAACATTTGCAGCCACCATTTCCTGATAAACGGGTCCTTATTTCCTAAAGGTCCTTTTCTCCCATTTCCAGTATAATCCATCATTTTGGCAACAAAGACGGCAACACGCCGACGACACAATAGCGTCCTCAGCCAGCGGTGCTATTTTCACTCAGAAATATCAGCCGGGAGCCAGGAGAGCACAATAAATGCCAGCATTTCTGTTGATCACCACAATTCATCGAGGGAGGCTGAATGTACAGAATAAAAGATTCAAATGAACACACACATACACACACACACACACAGGTCAGCTACCGGCAGTCAATATGAGTTTTCAACAATCTCAGCAGGGCAGCAGAGAGTGATGCTGAGGTAAAGCGAGCCTGGCCTGGCCTGGTCTGGTCTGGCCTATGGCACAGGCCTTACTGACATTATTTTGTTGTTACTGGAGTCAAACTTCCTGTTCATCTTTTAAACAGCGGACACAGTTTCTGCTGGCAGCGTCCAGCCACGCCTCCTTTGTCTAAACACATTTATGCCACGTCCCAATTTGTTCCAAACCAGTGGCTTCTGAGCAGCGAGCTTTCTCCGCGGCCAATCATGAGCCCAGATCCATCTCAATGACACGTCTACTCTAGCGAGAAGACAACGGATAAAAAGGGCTGTAAAGAATAACAGAGAGAGAGAGAGAGACAAAGACGGAGAAGTAATCATATAGTGAGAATATGAAGTGTAATTAACGGCTCTGATCATTGAGCTCTCTTAAGGTTTCAAACGTGTTGTCATTAGGTGCCTGATGAACTGAACTGATGTGGTTTTAACCTTCGTGGAGCTCCTGAAGTTACTGCTCAGCAGAAGATATATCTGTTTTCCTCTTCTCTCTACGACACAAAGTGCACTCCAAATCAATCGTCCCGCCAGTACAATATTCATGTTAATGCTGCTGGCCTCCCACTAGTCAGCTCTGTCATTTCACTACATTAGATGTACATCAGTAGGACCCTATGAAAGAGCCAATGATCTGTTACTACGTGGCTAACAGTACTGAGGGGCCCATTACACTGGTCTTCCAGTAAAGCTAAACGTCTACTATTGAAGAACATCCTTTACTGAACTTTACTTTTCTAATATTTGTCCTAATTTAAAAAAAAGAAAGCTAAAGTTTAAATGCTACTTTAAGCTCTAAACTGTGAAATCATCTTTCCTTTGTGCTTGGACTGACCACCAGAATATAACAACATTATAGTTCAGAGATGTGCAACGATGGAGGACGAAGGCAGAAACTACCTCAAGCATGCGTAAGAAACATTTCAAGTTTTATTGAATTTTGCAGTTTCCACAAAAGGTTTCTTACTTCAAAATGTGCATTCAAATACGTTGTGTGTGTTTGTGTCCTACAGTCTTAATCAAGCAGGTTTAGGTTTATTTTTGTAACACTGATTGGGTTCAAACACTATTTTGTCTTGAGGACTTGTTGACAGAAACTCAGAGTGGGTTATAACTGGAACACACCAAAAGGCCCTCGGACCAAGTGCAGATACACCTGAGAACCATGAACCAATCGGGTCGACCTTAAACCACCCAGAAACAGGAAGCAGACAATGTCTCTAACACTTCCCCCCCTAAGGGAAGAGCCAGAGGGGCCGCCATGCAAAGAAGGAGAAAAGCAACAATCAGAGTAGTTAGAGGATGAGTCGGACTACAATATCAGAATCAGATCAGAATCAGAAATACTTTATTAATCCCAGAAGGGAAATTGCTTTTTGATACAGTTACAATGCTCAATAAAGTTATTGAAAAAAGAATAATAAACAGTAGAAAATA
>JAVQJL010045132.1:0-34678 GCA_036024295.1 Nannoperca obscura | reverse complement strand
GCATGTTGCCAAGCTGTCACTCACATCACAACTGGCCAATAGAAACGTCTTTCAGCGTAGGTCCCGCCCACGGCATGAAGCTGAACCGGAAGCACAACTTTTAGATTTGCAAGCAAAACTTTTTGATTCGTAAGCAAAAGTTTTAGATTCGTAAGCAAAACTTTTAGATTTGCAAGCAAAATTTTAGGGTTTGCAAGCAAAAGTGTGGAAAGTTTCTCTCTCAAACCATTTTTTTGACTGCATAAAAAAGTAACAAAAATAGCTCCATACAATGGTACTCATCTTTTGACCCCATCTTGCAACCCCTGTGCGAACCATTGCAATCAATCATTATAGGTCAGCTCTATTGGTTTTTGATTAAATCAGTAGGTGTTACAAGCCATTTGTACACATTATATTGTGGCCAGTTACTAAGATGTTTGTCCAAATTATTACAGTCAGCTATTTGATTTTCTTTTGTTTTTGCGTCACTTAATGTTAGACTCAGATACGTTGATATTACTTTTTGTGCGTGAATTAAAGTCGTCTCTGATGCTCCTTTTTCTTGTGAAGATTTAAAATATGTCCCTTAAATGTCCCTCAAAACAAAACGTCAGCCATTGTGTTAGTTTGGTATATCTGTCTGTGTGTGAGGATAATAAGTATAGGACTAGGAAATTGAAACCCCATGTACCAGAGTGGATCATCTGATTAGGTTACACTCAACCACACACACACACACATATGTTAAAGAAAACCAAATAAGTTAATTAACAACCAAATGACTGACATATGCTAAAAGACAACAAGAGCAAATGTAGAAAGACGATACAGTTAATTGTCTTCTGAGGCAAGCATCACATATATTATGCAAAAGGTTTCAGCACAAAACTATTTTATTGCACAGAGCGTACTGTCTGAATGTTTCTGGCCAAGACACATATCTCTGACCAGAAATCAGCCCGTGTTTGCTCTTGGTGGGTCTGTATACTCGGCGATAAACCCCTTAATCTTAAAAATGGATCAGTGACAGGCAATATTGTAACATTAGATTACATTGTTAACTTGCACACAACATAGCTTGTACAACGTTGGAAAACAAAATAAATTAATTTATATCCCTCATCGCTGGACATACTTTATACGGTACAGTAGGACATTTCTACATTAAAGGATGAGTTCAAAATCATTCACACACTAACGTGCATTGAAACTGTATTTGTTTTCTGTAATCTGTCCATACTGGCCCTGACAAGATCCTTTCCTAACACGATTCAAATTCAAGTGATGGAGGACAACATCTACAGTCCTCAATCTGTGTAAAATGCTTTTCAACGTTTAGCCAAAGCTAGTGTGGAGCTTCAGCAGTCTGAGTTAATCAAATCCAGTGGGTATCTTTCTGGGTTATGGTCATGAATTTTATAGTGTGAATTTGACTTTTGTCTTTTCGTCTCCCCAGACTGTGTTTTCTTGCTGAGCTTTGGTAGAGGGCTAGTAACACAAAGAGGGAATTTTGTACAGAAAAGACTAAATATGTAAGATACTTTGTTTGTGTATTGGAATCACCTTTAGGAAGGGATCTTTTCAAAAACCAGCATGGACAGGAGGAAACATTACAGCCACCAATAACTCTGGTGTGAGGGGTGTCATACTTCTAATACCTTTTTTAAAAAGATTAAAGAAACCAAATCAGAAAACTTAAATTCAAACCTGACATTGAAGACCATCAGAATTTGCACTGAACAACAGTATCATAAGTCATCGCGAACAGAAACACGAAAACACACAAGCTCAGTTTCAAAGGCGTCTCAAATGTCCAAAATCTGTTTTTATCCAGTAAGAGCGCCTGTGAGGCAAGAAAACGTTGTATGAGTGTGTACGGTAGAGTCGGGTTAGTCACAGGTCACATCCAAATCTGATGACATCTAGTTTTGAAAGAAGATAAAACAATATAATCTTAAGCTGACTTGACTGTATCTTGTCCAGATGAATGAGTGATTTATATTTTCATTATACATCTATCCACACTGAGCTTTGTCTGTCAAATAACTACAGATTTAATGCGCACCTATAAAACCAGATGAGATCTAAAGCAGTCATAATGTTGTTGTTTTGTTTTTTTTACACGTTTTGACATTAACACCAGTCTCAAATATCACTTAATGTCCTCTGCATGCCCCCTTTTATACGACAGGAGTAGTAGTGTTATTTTTCCTGCCTCAGCTGCCAGTCAGTACATTTAAAACCATCTAACCTTTTGCACCGTCATGGAAAGACAATATTGTTTGATGACATGTCTGTCTGTATCCAGGTCACTAAATATACCCTGCACACTTCTTCAGCCTGACAAAAATATACTGTATCTTGTGCCTCCTTGATGTTGACAGTGAAGGAAGGAAGGAGAGGTCAAGGTTGTTATACTGACACTGTATATGAGATTAACTAGAGAGTCTTCTAGGTTTTTTTACATGTTATAACTGCAATAGTGCAAATGAATCATTCACGAGTTAGACAAGTTCTTGCCAAAGCATGTGTTATGTAATTTTTACCTGGTAAACATTAGCAGGATTATCTGTAATTGTTACATAACTCATCCTGGCATCATCCGATTTAGTCTGGTTTTATCTGTTTTTTTTGGGTACAGTATCTGGTGCAGTCTGAATGCACAGTTAACCTTGTGTGCTGCATTTCCTTCATAGGTGAAGACACACCTGCAGGCTCAAACCGTGGAAGCCATAGCAGTAGGCCACCAGCATAACCACATGGTAAGACGGACAAATAAGACATCAAGACGTTATACGTTGTTTTATCTGGAATTATTTCATAGTATGTATTCAGATGCTTTATTTAAATACAAGCAGCATTTTAATATTATAGCTGGTTGAGGCAGAGCAAACTCTAACTATCTATTATTCCGTTTGGTAGTTTCATCATAATAAAGCATAATATTTTATACAGTGATCTAAAATCTAAAAGCCCCTCACACCCACACAGGCATTTTCACACATGAGGCCTAATTAGATCTCTTCTTAGGAGTGTGTGTGTGTGTGTGTGTGTGTGTAAAAACTGCACTTGATTGACAGCTAGCTCCACCCGCATTACACCTGACTAGAAGTCTAACAGCCATTCCATCATCAACTAACACTATCATCATTACATCATGATAGATACTGTATTTTGGTGTTTAAACTTTATAAATGTATAATTTGCAAAAGTGGATATTTACAAAGACAGAAAAACAGCATTGGTTATGGTCTCAGTGGCATCAATACACGTTCATACACACAGCATTATACTTCTGTTATAACCAGACTGGTTTGCGCTGGTATGACTCAAAGTTATATGCATAAAAAAGGCTGTTTAATACTTCAGTAAATGGCTCCTATCACTACATGCTACCACCACATGATAGGAAAACCATTATATACTATTATCTGCTATTTCCAACACACAAATGCCTTTGTTTTCTTCCATTTCAGGGAATGTCAGATGCCTTTGCTACCATCTATAGAAGAGAAGGTTTAATTGGTCTGTGGAGGGGTGTGAACGGGGCCGTGCCTCGAGTCATGGTGGGATCAGCTGCTCAACTGGCAACCTTCGCCTCAGCCAAGGACTGGGTGTCACATTCCCAGGTAGAAGGGAGAAACAGCTGACATTTTACAGTTGCCATCACTCCCATCGGCCAAAAGACAAACCTCAGATAACATTCGTGTGTCTTTCTTTCCTTGCAGTGGTTTAGTCCACAGTTCAGTAACAGCTGGCTCACGGCTTTGATAGCTGCCATGATCAGTGGAGTCGCTGTGGCGATCACCATGACACCGTTTGACGTTGTTAGTACACGGCTCTACAACCAGCCAGTGGATGAGTTTCAAAGGGTGAGTTGAAGTGACCTCTTTGCACTCAGTGACACAAAGGTAAGATCAAGTATTCTAGCTAAATGCATACTAAGATGAAAGCTCTCGAGACACATGGTTTTCTTTGTCTGCTTTTTAGGGCCGTCTGTACCATGGGTTCTCAGACTGTATGCTGAAGGTGTGCCAATCTGAGGGCCTGCTGGGGTTGTACAAGGGCATGGGCCCCGTCTTCCTGCGCTTGGCCCCGCACACTGTGCTCAGCATGCTGTTCTGGGATCTGATGAGGCAGCAGACAGTGAAGGACAACCAGAGCCAGGGAAGGAGCTAAAACATCCCAGACGACTGTGTGCGATTGACTGTACTCAGTTACAGCTATCGAAGTGGTCCATCAATTAATGAAGCACTTGATTTAATCTTGCCGAGAGATGGATGAGAAGATTGACACCCCTCTCATGACATGAGCAGTATTTATGAAGATACAGTTGGTTAGCTTAACTTAGCATAAAGGCTGGAAACGGGGAAAAGTCTAGCCTGGCTCTGTCCAAAGGTAACACAGTCCACCTACCAGCACCTCTAAAGCTCACTAGTTAACACTTTATATCTAACTGATTAAATATGTACAAAAACCAAAGTGTAAAAATGGTAATTTGTTACTATTTCTTTGCCACAACAGTAACTGTCTGGAGTCTCTGCTAGTTGCCTGGCAACTGCTCAGAGTCAAGAGTCATAACCACCCCGTAAAATGGAGCATTGTCCTAGGTTAGGTCTTAGGTTTTTGTACAGATTAAACAAGATATAACATATTAATTAATGAGCTTTAAAGGAGCTGGTAAGTGGGTTTTGTTACCTTTTCAACAGAGCCAGTCTTCATATCTTCCATATCTCCATATCTTCATATTTAGCCTACATATGAGAGTAGTATCAATATTCTCATCTAACTCTCTGCCAGAAAGTGAATAAGCATATTTCCCATAATGTCAAACTTTTCCTTTAAGTGATACTCGTTCTGTCTGAAGTAAAGATGGATGAGCATTCAAGTACTTGATAAAGATGGACATATCTTCAAATATATGGAGATGTGCTGCTGAACTGTCAGGTTTTAACTTAATACCTCAAATGACGAATTTACAAGCAAAGTCTTGGGCTTTCACATGTTGGATTCCAGCAAAGCTGAACGAAGAGAATGAGACCCACATGGATCGCAAGCAAAGGCCTACCAATGGAGTGCCGATGACCTCAAGAACAAGTCTGGATTATTAAAACATAAACTCTGTCTTCCATGTTTATAGTCCAGTGTGGCCGTTTGTCACAGTGTGTGTTTAATTCCAGTTGCCTTGTCTGTTATATGGAAAGAAATACATCTGATGGGAAGGTTTTTATTTACTGATTTATGAACTACTGGTACCTAAAGCCAAGGATGCCATTGGATTTTAGGTTTTTATTTACACCTATGGGTACTTTGAGCCTTTGAACAGCAGGTAATAATAAAGATGCTTTGTATGAAATGCATTAAATGCATTTTCTTTTGTATCATCTTGGATACAAGTGCTGTATTTTTGAAATACATGATACAAGCTGCATTGTAAGCAAGTGTGAGTATATTTGGATCCAGTTAAAAGGTGTCTGATTGCTCTGTGAGCCTAATCATCTTATTGAGAGGATTTTCAACCTCTTTCATCAGGAAGTGATTAAACTGACAAGCACACTCAAATCACACTTGACCTTTGGAACTTCAGCATGGAGAGCACGCAGACCTGATCAACAGGAAGAAATAAAGGCAACATGTTAGATTGGCTCACAGGAATTCAGCATTAACTGACGTAGTGTCTGATCAGCTTCTTATATTGAAGTAGCATGAGTGAGAGATCATAGTACTTGTTTGTGTGTGTCCTTATTGAGACAAGGAAACCATAAAAATGTGTTTCCCCTTCCCCTGGATCCTGGGGACGTCTGAATGGACACCTTTTGATTTAAACCCAATAGACAGTTTTTTTCAAGGTGAGTTGACGGTATGTTTTTCTTCCTCATGGCAATAAAAAGCTAAATTCTCCTGTGTAAAGTAGTTTCTTTACATATTTATTTTTTGATTGTGGTGTTATTCATGTTTTAAAGGTCTTGTGGGTGCTTGTGCAATATTAGTGCTGTGCAATTTCATGAGAGTATACCACTTCATTCAAACATGCAGGTTAGTTTATTCTGTAAAAAATAATTGAACATTTTAAATGTGTTTGTGTGCAGAGTATTTGTAATTTATTTTAATTCACACAGTGATTTTGAAACTGAAAGCAAACAGAGGTCATCCTCACCTGGCAATCCTCTGAGAGGGAGCTGGAGAACAGCTCTCCAGTTCTGGTCCTTGACGGTCCTCCTCTCTCTGGTGGGCTCGAAGGTTTCCTCTCTGGTAGTGCTGGAGTTTTCTCTCAGAGCTGTTTGTGCCTGGGCATCAGCAGGACTGGTGAGTTCCTCAAACACAAGAACAGAGTCATAACACATTGATTTGGGCTTGTTTTGCATGTATATGTACTTTAAGTGTCTGTTCTCATATTCAACACATAGCTCTCTCTAATTCTGATCTGACCTATTTTCACCCATGCTCCTTTATCTATCTGAACTCAGGATGCCAATGGCAGAGGCCTGGATCTGCTCTTAATCCAGTGCCAGTTCTCCCTGGGTTGCGGCCTCAGCTGTACTCTGTCCTTCCTCCATCAGGGGGCTCCACACAGCTCCCTCAGCTTGTGTCTGGCAGCTGCTCTCAGCTGGGCACTAGCAAGCGTAAGCCACAGTCTGTGGAGCCATGTGGCCAGACTCTACCCACTACATTGCACGGAGCGTGACTGTGGGAAGTGCATCACCCTCCTGACCTCTGGACACACCATACTGGCTTCGCTGCAAAGAGTGGTTGTCTTGGCCTTTGCTTTAGCGACTGTGGCTTCCACCACTACGGTTTATGACCATTTCCTCTCTCAGAAGGATGCTCTGAAGTTTTGGATCCCATTGACACTCTGCTACACTATGTTGGTGGTCTATATTCAAGGTGATTGTCAGGACAACTTGGGGAATAAAACAGGTCCTTTAGGAAGACTTCTGGTGAAGCATCTGATGAGAAACATCAGAAAACATATCTCAGGAAACAGAAAAAGTTACACTGCTTTGGGCGCAAAAGACCCTTCATCACTATTGTGTAACTTTTTTCTCTCATCTTTGCACAGAGGATCAGAAATGGAAAACTGGTACAGCGGCCTTGTTGCACACTGCAGTGCTGCGACTGGGAGCCTTACTGGTGCTCATACTGACTGTGGGTGACTGGTCTGATGTCCTCCACGTCCTCATCACTTTCTTGGGCGAAGCAGTCTGCCTGCTGCCCTCTCGGGACCTGCTCGGAGCTGTGTTAAAGGTCTGTGTGAATCATCTCCTCCACTCACAGTGATTGTACCAATATATTTTACGTTTCCCTTTTTTTTTTTTTTTGCATTTAAGATGTCACTTCTATGACATTTAATAGTCATGCTTAATTTTTAGGAAGAAGAAGACACATCTAAACAGAGCTCCAGTCACAGAACACGAGAAAGCACAAGGACAACATCATCAAACATCAGGTGACAGTTGATGTTGTACCTGAAATCTACCTCAAGTACCAGCAGCTACCTCAAATGTCAAGATGTGCTAATACCCGATGATAATAATAAAATAATAAAAGGACTATTCTGTACTTGCTGTTATTGAGTCTTGTTTTAAACAGAAGGAAAGATTTTTTTTAAAGAGATTGCTATTTTTGGAAGATTAGGAGTTTCAACAAATATGATAATTGCAGGCAATTAAGTCAATTAATTTCAATTTAAAGGGCTTTATTGTTTCAAGAAAATTGTTGCCAAAACATCAAATAAATATTTTGACCGCACAGTAACAGTAATATGAACAATATTAAGATTGATATATATTCATGATATGTACGGTTGCATTGCAAAAAAAAAAAAATATATATATATATATATATATATGTATTGCAATATTGTTTCTATGCTTCATGTAATGGAAAAGGGATCGTCAAGCTGCATAATAAATATTCTGTATTTTGGATGATGTTTTTCTGTAGTAATACAGTATAATCAAAGAGTAGAGTAGAGATGAGTAGAAGGCTGATGAAATGTACACAATGTAAACAGATTAGACCTCTACCAGCAGGATGAAGGCTTGTCAAAAATGCATTTCATCAAATAGGTAAATAAGTAGTAAGTAGATACTTAGTGGTATCTTACTACTAAGTAGTCATTAATGTAATTGAGAAATGCATCTTTTATGAAAAATACATTAAGGGATAGAAGAGAGGCATTCAGGAGGGTGTGTACATTTTAAGATGGTAATCATCAAGATGCCACATTGGAATCCAGGCCCACTGATGGTGATGGTATGTCCCTAATTAAAGGGGAAATCCACCAATTTCACACATGAAGATCAGTTCACTCGTCATGAGAAGTACGAGTCAGTCTGTGAAAACAGTTTTATAATGTATAATTATATAATTCTGTGTCTCTGGAGGGAGCTTTGTGAAGTAAAAGAAATCCCAACTCTGATGGTGTCAGAGTGATGTCATCAGGGTTATGTTAACTTGGGTTTGAGACTGAAAATGACAGAAAAGGTGGGGTTTTAAAGAAGTGGGCATGTAGGATGCAGGGGGTCTACTGAAAGACACTATACAGTTGCATTATGGGTAATGTAGGATCCAGCAATTTTATAGCTTTACTTCCCTCACTGTGGACTAAAAGTCATGATATCTCAGCTTCAGTTTCTTTTATTTTCACCATTTTCTTTTTAATCTGTCTCTCACAGTTCACCCAACTTCATTGCATACTGAAGTACTTCTTTAACTGTTGACTCAAAGCAATCAAGTAATCTTACTCCCACTTCAGAAATATTTGGGTAAATCAATCGTATTTGTGAACATGCAATTGTCATTGTTTTTCCTATCTACAGCGTGTCTTCCTGTTTCATTTCCTTCATTTCCCTTCATTCTCGTTCCATTGTTGTCTTGCACGCCCAGATAGTTCAAACTTGAGGATTAATGTAAAAAAAAAAAATACTGTGATGTTGGTGAGTGAATTGAAAAATCTTGCTGCAGAAGCAGTGGAGAGGTTCAGAGGGTTTAATGAGGATTTGGGCTGTTGGGGGGGCGGAGCGTGGAGGTCTGGGGATTGTGTCATCGGTAGGCATGCTCCCTCCTGCAACCGTGACATCACAGCAGCATTCCTTTCCACAGAGCTGGAACAACAGAGACCCCCATCACTCTCCTCATCTCCGTCTCCTGTTCCCCCTCTCTCACACATTCCTGCCTCACTCTTCTTCTTTCACACTGACCCACATCGATCAGGAAAGTTTTAGTCAACATTTAGTTTCTCTCTCCATCCTCCCTTTTCGCTCTTAGGAGGGGAGCAGACCTCACAAGGTTTGGCTCCGGAAACTAACCACCATATTTGCTGATCAACAGTGCTGATATTGCTTAGACTCACTCTGGTGGAGACTCTGTGGAGCAAACACAACAAAGCAGCTATTTCATGGCTCTCACAGACATCACTCACTGTGCCCCCCCCCTCCCAATACACCAATATCTCCTCTTGCACAATGCCCCGATTCAATGCACTGTAATGCTGCTGCTCCTTTGCAGTGCTTTAACACAAAAGCCCCATCAGGAGAGTCTGATGAAGTCCGCCGCATAGTTTCAGACGTCGGTGAGGCACAAATGGAAGCAATGCAGAGTGACACTGATAGTGAGTCAAGGCTAAAGTGATATAATGTTGTGGGGGAAGGGAAGAAGGAAAGAGGGAGAAGAAAAAAGGAGGCAGACTCAATGAGGGAGGTAGGGGAAATAAAGCTGACAGAACAATAAGGCAGAGCTGCACAGGAGAGAGAAACAGGACAGTTTGAGATAGAGAGTTTGCTGGAAAAGGCAGGTACAGTCACATCCTGCTGGCATGTAAAAAGATAAAGAAGTGGGAGGTGGCTGTGGGTCTCTGCTCTGTTTAAGGGTGAAAACCTTAGAAAACACTTTATGATACTACATGTTGCATTTGTCAAAGGTGTGACTGCGTGCTTTTGGTCAGATTGCCCAACTGTTGCATGACTTTCTTTGTGTGGGTGTGTGACTATGTGCATGCATATGCAGTGTGTGTGTGTGTGTGTGTGTGTGTTTGTGTGCGTGCGTGTGCCTGCCAAGTTTTCATAGTAGATGAATGTGTCATGTTTTTTACTGCACTTTGCCCGAGATTAACTGTTCACCTTTTACGGTTGGGAGGGACGTGGTATTGTCATTCAGCCAAAGAAGGAGGAGGGGTCGACGGACGAGAGAGTTGGGGAGGGAGGTACAGAAGGAAAAGGAGTGGCTTTCTGCTGATAGTCGTCTTCTATACCGGAGTAAAGTCTTCTCTCACTGGCAGCTTATAGGAGGGAAAACAAACCACAAGGCTTTGAGATACAGAACAGGAGAGGAGGAAGAAGAAAAGACAGAGCTGTCTTCAATCCACATTCCCTCCCAGGTATGTAATGGCAGCTCACAGCCAGAGTGAGTGCGTTTAAAGGAAAAGGAAGATTGTTCAGATTTGTGCCTTCTGCCTCTAAAACCATTCATTATGGGTAATGAGAGCTGTGAGTGTGTGAATTTACCTCTCTAAAATGAGAGTGAGTAAGTTGACTGAGTGGGCGTAAACACCTAGATCAAATATTGTTCAGATGGTAGAGATAAAATGTCATGTTCACTACTAGAATGTTTTATCCTTATATTCCAGGGTTGCTTTAAAAGATCAAGTGAGGTGTTGAGTCTA
The DNA here is from genome assembly GCA_036024295.1 of Nannoperca obscura. Lineage (NCBI taxonomy): Eukaryota > Metazoa > Chordata > Actinopteri > Centrarchiformes > Percichthyidae > Nannoperca > Nannoperca obscura. The sequence continues at coordinate 24,033 of JAVQJL010045132.1, read as the reverse complement.
TGATGTGTTTATATGTGTCCTTTTGAACAGGACTATAAAACATTAAATGCTGCAAGCATGTCTTGAGTCTCGATGATAATTGTTCTGTCCTCCTCCTGTCAAAGGCTGTATGTGGGTTTTATACAGACATGGCATCAGCAGCTCCACCAAAAAGGATGGTGTCTTCTTTCTTCATCACTCTGGCGTCTCCTCACCAAGCCACAGTGACACAGCAGCAGCCTGCCCTCCAAGCTCAAAGTGCCCCAGCTAGAGAAAAGCAGCACGATGCTGTACGAGTCAGCCCAAGTGACACCATCCCCGCCGTCAGACGTAAGAAACAGGACCCCTTACAGTCTGAGCCTCATGGCAGTGTAGATAGCTGGACTCATGTGGGGGCTTCAGCCCAAGCTTCAGACCCTCATAGCCCAAAACCTACTCCACCTGGACCCAGCAGAGGAAAACTGCAAGAGGACAACAGAGGTGATGCAGGTACTCATGATAAACTCTATCTTTCATATAGGATTCAATACAAAATAGTGCACTGAGACAAATCTTTGATTACCTAACCTATTACTTAGATTCAGAAATTGACCCTACATGTTACTGATGCCATCGGGGCCCGGCTGACTTTTATATGGATTCCCGAACCATAATATCAGATAAGTTACTACTTGTCCTCACCAGATACAAATGAGATGTTATTGCTTTCCTGGCCTTCATTGCAACATGTCTGATATTGTTTAAAGGGGAACTCTGTTTGTTTGCCTTTTGTGGCTCCAGAGGGAGCTGAATTAAGTCTGATAAATTGACTCAAGGGATGTCACTTGAGTCAGCATCGGTCAGGGTTGAAGACTACAAGTTAGAAAATGAAATAAACTCTGGGGGTGTGGATTAGCCTCCATCTGTAGCCCACTCCTCAACTTTGCTTGAGGCTACATTAGCTGCTATTAACATAACACACCCAAAACTCAGACTGAACTGTCAGCGGTCGGGTTGCATTGTGGGTCATGTAGGTGCCAGGTTTTGACAAGAACATGTGGGATAACAAAAACGATATTGCTGGTTCTGCTGCATCGATTTTGATAAATCTTTTAACTGCCCATTATGAGTCCGATGTGAAATGCTAAAGTGGTGGAGAACTCTTTAATTTGGAAAAAATACTTAACCCTCCTCTCACACTCGCTGGATTCAGGATGTAATGTGTATAATAAGCCTGGAAACAACAGCAACATGCTAGAAACATGGTGAAAAGTTCTCACTTTAGTTCAACTATTATACTAAGAGGCGCAAAACAAGATATTGCATCAATCTTGTCCCAAATTTCCTAAATTGGAGGACATTTCAGAGCTTACTGAAAACTTAGATAAAATGCATGAGGCAAAAAAAAACCTAACAAATTTTTATGTGTAAATTACGAAGTAACAAAAAAATTTTTTTTTGCCAAACAGAGCTATTCCCTCTTCCTCCTCCTCCTCCTGCTGCACTGCCTTCATCACTGGGAACATCGCTCCCTAAAGAATCAGCACTTCCACCACCTCCTCCTGCCCAGACGCCTCTCTCCCACCCTCTGACCCCAGGCCAGCAGCCAGTTTACAACAGAGAGGTATGCAGGCTTCTCTCACAATGAAGCTAAAAATGTTACAATTGTACCACTCAAATCTTCATGTTTCACTGACTGTCATTTACGGTTTTAAACACTAGATCCCAATTTTCCTCAATAGATTTCGCTTGAAGCAGATGAGTCATTTTTTCCCCACAGTAAAGTATTACAACGTTCCACAAGTTTTACAGATACTGTGTTATGTTGTGCAGTGGTTGTAAAGAATCATCTGCAAAACACATCATGAAGGAAAAAAGAAGCTGTTTTTTAGATATGCAAAATAATCAAAAACACTTTATGAACTGTACACAATTTGCTTTACAAACAGAGCACACAAGTGGGCTAAGTCACAGCAAGAGGTCTGATAATATGAAGACACTCCCTTTCTTGACCATGTATCTATCTTTTTCTACGGTGTAACTGTAAAATGCAATCATTGTTTTATAGATTTATTATGTCTTCATTATGTTGGATAACTTATTTAATTAATATTATATTTAAAACCCAAATCTACGCTTCTTTTATTTGGAAATATTTTATGAGAAGAACTTGAAATGACGAGCTTGCTCATGATTGTGACATGACTTTACCAGATGTTAGTATTTTATTTATTCAGTTTCTTTTGCCAGTAAAAAACGTTCAAGGACAAATATGTATATAAATATGTATAAATATGTAATATCTAAATATGTATCAATATTAGGTTTCCTTTAATTAAAACCAGTAGAGGGACATTGTATAGAGAGATATTTGGAGTAAGTTGCTTAAAAAGGCAACAAAAGCAGAATTTCTATGCCCTAAATAGCGATGTGGTGTAAAACTTGTACTTCAGTTCTGATTTTATTGGACAACTCTTTTCTTTTAACCTTTACAGCCTCTTCTCCTTTTCTCTTTCTTTCATCAGTTTAAAGATGAGTTTTACATGAACCGTGTGCTTTACATTTAAGGTGGAAACTAGCACACCATCTAGTGGGTTTAAACAAGATGAACAATCCCAAGGGATCAATAAAAATGGCCAAGACACAAGCGGCAACAATAAAGGTAACATGATCTCTATTTACACATTCACCACTCAGGTTTTAAACAGTTCCACTTTGACACATATTTTATTATGACCTGCTTTGACATTTGATGCTTGTGTACAATGCAGAGGTGTGTGGCTTCTGTCGGAAACCCGTGGCCCTTTCTGAACCAGCAATAGAGGCCTTAAACAGGACGTACCATGACGGCTGCTTCCAGTGTAGATCTTGTCACATTCCCCTGGCTGGTAAACACTACTACAACAAGGCAGGAATCCCCCTCTGTGAAGACTGCTACCAGGTACAGTCAATACAGCCTCCACTACAGGTTGTTATCAAAGCTCCAAACACAAATGCAAATCTTCCTAAAGGATCATACCAATGTTTTTGCATTCTCATTTACTTCAAATCATAATATGCTTTACATTAGTGCTAACTGTTATCCAAAGGATACTATAATGTTTTACATTTTTTAATTGAAGCTTTCATATACCACTGGTTTCCTGTACTCTTACTGCAGCATGAAAATCAGCTTGTACAGACTTTAAATCCACTCATCACAGTTAACACTGTGTCACCTGTTTTTAGTGTCAGCGGTATTTTATCATTGCATGCTGTAGTTGCAACTGGAGACTGAATTCAAGTCTGACTGTATTGTAAAAATAAAGGAAGTCATGACATTTATTGTGATGGACTGCCTGTCTCAACCAAGTTCCAGGTGTCTGCAAGCTGATTTTTAGTCTTCAAATAAATGAATGGAGGCCAATGGCTGCTTGGAAAGTGAGGAAACAGCATTCAGAAATGTAAACACTATGTTATGTTTTGGAAAATGGCCAACAATCATACATATGAGGTATAAATGGTTTGTAGTAAATGGGTTAAACATTGGAAGCATTAGTATTCTCTTTTAACACAGAAATGTATTACCATTAATCATGTATTTCTATCTCTTAGGCCAGTCTGGAACTTTGCTGGGCATGTGGGGAGGCTATCACAGATAATGTGATCCGAGCACTGGAGCGAACATACCATCTCTCCTGTTTCACTTGTGCAACATGTAAACAGCAAATTGGAGAGCAACCTTTTGCTCAGGGAGAAGTTGGAGAAGTGTATTGCCTCCGGGACTATTACAGGTGTGAGAGTTGAAAATGATGGCAAGCATTGCAAGATATGGAACAGTGATTTGCTTTTTATGATACTTTTAGATGGTATTCTATGTCGTCCCCTTGTGTAAAGAAGCTTGACTTGAAGGTACTATACAAATAAAGTTGCCTTGCCTTGTCTAATATTTTCTTTCTTCTAAAATGTTGTCCATAAAGGAAATATGCTCCAAAGTGTAGCGCCTGCAAGCAACTAATCATTCCAAAAGAAGACGGTACTGACAGCTATAATGTTGAGTGTCTGGGACGCTCCTTTCATGAGAACTGCTACAGATGTGAGGTAGGCGTCCTGCGAGCAAACAGTGAACTGCACGGACACACTGACAGGCATGCAAACACACATTAATCACCACCAGTTATTAAGTTTTTCATATTGTCTGCAGATCTGCGTCATCCAGCTCTCTCCTGAACCAAATGAGCGCGGCTGCTATCCTCTGGATGGGAAGATGCTTTGCAAATCTTGCCATCTGAACCTGGTTTCTGGCCAGCACTAACACTGGCCTTGTAGCCTGGAATAAACTACAACTAATGGAAAAGTGCCACAAGTTCAGCTATTAAAAGGGTGGGAGATTTAAATGCACTTTGCGTGTGCATTGAAGGCTCTGGAATACAAATGTCACACAAACTTTTCCGAACAGAACGATAATGAAATATGGCTGTTTCTTTGTTTTGTTTTTTACAATATATCATGCTTTCTGATGTTCATCCTATTCTTCTTTTATACTTGATAATTTTGCACTCAATAAATTCTACAAAATGCACCAAATATATTTATGCAACAGACTTTACAAAAATGTACGGCAAGCATTATTTGATTGTTTTGTAAACCTCAGTCAGTTTATTGTTTCTCAATCACATGAACCCTTTATATAAAATTAAAACTTTATATAAAGAAAAGTCTATTTAAAAGTAAACTAATATATATTTGATCTCGAGGCAGGCTCCAATATGCACAGCTTTTGTTGAAGTAAAAATACAATAAGTGTTAAGATGTGAAAAGAGGAGTCGTAAGCCAAACAATCAAGTCATTCTTTAGTCAAATGCAAACCTTTGCCTGGATGTATTTTTAAGCACATTCATGAAGGTTCAAAGACCTACATGAACATGCATGAGTTTTTGCTCATACAGGCAAACCAAAGACCTCTATGCTTGAAGCTGCAGAGACTTTATTCAGGCTGACTGAACACAGGACTGAATATGATCACTCTTCAAGCAGGATCATTTTACTCACCTGCTCAGGTAAAGCAGGACATGGAAATAATCTTCAGGTAACAAAATTTGCTCTAAACCGCCAGTATAACATGAAATTTGTGGTGGAAATATGTAAGCAACAACACTGAATACAGACATTAGAGCTTTTATATAATAATGTGAAACAGAGCACAATAACACATCCTAAAGAACTCAATACGGACCACCATTTGAAGGTGTTTTTGATGTGAATGTAATTAAATCCACATTTCTATCACATAAAGATCTTCTCTGGACCACAGGGCCTTTATTGTCTTTTGCCTCAACAATAGAACTATTCACATTGGTTTGACATTACAATATTAAAGTCCCATTTAGATCTCAGTGGAATTATTTGTTATTTAAGTTCTGTATCTCATAATGACATGGCTGTGGAATTATATGTCTGTGTATCAAAAACGTTTATTAAAACATTTCCTGGGAAAAGAAACGTAATTCTGTCATCTGCCAGCAGACGGCCAAACAAATTCTGCCATCTGCTGGTTCCCTTTTGGATCAAATCAAGCCTGTTGCAAGGAATCCTGGCGTCTGATAGTGATTTAGGTTTTGAGCATCACACAAAGTTTGTACAATTGTGTTTTTATCATCTTATAAATACATATATTTTTAAATACGCCATGTCTTAACTTTTAAAGATACACAGACCATTTTACATGCTTTCATCAACAGCATTTTTACTTGTCTGAACCAAAAATCTATCGATCGACTCCAGACTGTACAGAACTCAGCTGCCAGGCTTTTACCAGAACCAAGAAACGTGACCACATCACTCCTGTTTTAGCTTCCTCACACCGGCGACCAGTATGTTTTAGAATATATTTTAAGATATAAAATGTACTTTGAAGGCTCATGATGTCCTCTCGCCCCGCTATATCTCTGACCTGTTAGTACCGTACGCACCCGTATGTAGCCTACGTTGAGGTCCTCGGGCAGAGGTCGTGCGTCTGTTCCAGAGGCTCTAGAACAATCTGCCTGAGGGAATCAGGTAGGCTGAGTGATCGCCATTAAATCCCTTCATAAAACATACTTACATACCCTAACCCTATCGGAGAGCCTTGCCTGATTTTACGCGAGTTTTATGTATTCTTCTTATTTTCCTGACTTTACGTGACTTCAATTTTTCTTAGAACTGTCTTTTTTCCCTCTGAATGTGTTTTTTTATTTTTTATCTTGTAGTGGTATCTGTATTCTTGATTTTATGACTTGAATGTTTTATTTTGACGCACTTTGTAACGTGGATTTTGAAAAGTGCCCTATAAATAAATATTATTATATATTATTATTATTATTATTATTATTATCCACAACACGTTACTAGGTAAGTATTGCAATGGTGGTTTGCTAGCCACTGGTTTTCTTTCCTGTCTGGTCTTCAAAGTGAGACGATTAACTTCAATTAAAAGTTAAATTCCTTCCGTCAGCCTCAAGTTTTAAAATACGTGTCTATATTACAATATTGTTTACGTTCAGCTTTAAAGGGATATTTCAACTCTTATCAAACAATTCAACAGCATTTAAGCATAAATCCAGTACAGGGACTGTAGTCATTAAAACATGATGGGATCTGCTTTTCTGCTATTGGGATTTATTCCAATCCATAACCTTGACTACCTCGCGGACAACAGTGCAGTGACCCGCAGATCGATCTTGCTCGCGGGGTGCAGTTTGATCTCCTTTAAGAAATCGCGTGCTCACTGTTGCGCATGTTTCCGTAACGATCGAGCACGCGCTGCACACCGAGCCCGGGGCCGCGCGTGCTCGCACCCAAAAACCAGCAGGAGCGAGGCTCACTCGCGTTCACGTGCATGGACCGAGGACGCAGCAGCTAAAGCTAAAGGGGGCAGCAGGCGACCAGGCCCAGATTATTCACGGAGTCCACCGTCGCTCATTTTGTTCAGGCGGACCTCCGACCGGCAGGGATTAGAAACGTGCCAGATCATATGTGTGTGAAGGGGGAAAGACTACCGCAAGATGGTTCGGGAAACCAGACACCTTTGGGTGGGAAATTTACCCGAACATGTTCGAGAGGAGAAAATTGTGGAGCATTTTAAACGGTATGTTACGCAAGAGGGATCCTCTGTTGGTGAACCAGCGCGCGCTAGGTGCAGCACTAATGTTAGCTAGTTGCGACGGGTAGCCAGTGGCTAATGCTAACACAGCTAACGATAGCATTTTTTAAGTTTTACAAGTTTCTTATGTGCTGCCGGTGCTATATTGCAGCACAGCGATATTTGTTAAACCGAAATGTCGGAAATAGGAACACTTGAGTGTAAATGTGTACGATTTGTAACGTTTGGCTAACTTTTGGTAACGCCAGGAAGCAAGTAGCTAGGTTTGCTAGCCACCCAACCAACCAACCAACCATTTTGTGGGAAGTCGAGACGTTTTCATGATCAGTACGAGCCAAAAGGCAGCTAACGTTAGCTGGACAGCAGGTCACATAACACAACATGACTTGTGTTTTTTAGCTACTGGAAAAGTCTAATACATAGTTATTTCTCTGGTCAAAAGTGTTAAAGAAATATTAACATGTAGAGAAGCCAAAATCTGCGACCGATCATTGAGTCTGATAATAAAATGTTAACGTTAGCAAGTTGTTAAGCTGCTTGGCGTAGGTAGCTATCGCTATACTTCAAGTCGGCTAAGATACATGATGTTGTTTTTTAATTTGGCCAAGTTACAAGTAAACTGCAAGCAAGGTTTGCACACGCTAGTAAGCAATTACTTGTATTAAAGAGCGTAAACTTGTATATTTCCCCGTGTTCATAGAAGTCTTTCAAATCCATGTAACATTATGTCTTCATCATTTGCTACGCAATGTAAAGACCGCTGGAGTAACTCTTTAACAAATTGGTGAGCTGTTATGTTGCAATCAGGGAGCTATTGCACTACCGCATTACTAGTGGTCTGATTACAGCCGTCTGTTTGAGGATACGCATTTTATAGTTGTTAAACCTTGGCATTTGTAATGTGCAAGATCCCAGAAGGATGTTTGTATAAAATTAGTACTTTGAAGTTGTTAAGAAACCTCAACAATACTAACAACAAGCTTAATCATCCAGCATAATAACTGCAGACACTTCCTCAAATTCGCACTTATCATTCCTGTTTGGTGGCCTAAAAGGAAGCAGTAGTGAAAACTTGTTTTGGTTCACAATTGCGTACGAATCATTACTGTTTATAGTTGAAAGCTTATAGTATCCGTGTCTCTTTTGCACGTTATTTACATACTCTGGACTACAAAGAAACCGCTGCGGTAACCCTATTCTTAGCTGGTGTTTATGTAATTTCCTCTCTGTTTTCATTGTAATTCTCTCTCAGGTATGGGCGTGTGGAAAGTGTTAAAGTTCTGCGGAAGCGAGGGTCAGAGGGTGGTGTTGCAGCCTTTGTGGATTTTGTGGATATCAAAAGTGCGCAGAAGGCGCACAATGCTGTCAACAAGATGGGAGACAGGGACCTTCGAACTGACTACAATGAACCTGGGTCAGTCCCTAGTGCTGTTCGGGGCCTTGAAGACAGCTCCCCCTCGAGCAGTCGAGACGTTACAGGATTCTCTAGGGGGACAGTTGGTCCAGTGTTTGGCCCACCTGTGTCCCTTCACACCAGAGAGGGACGTTATGAACGGAGAATAGATGGGTAAGTGGACACTGCCTCCCCTTAAAATCCAGGGGGATCTAGGTATTGGATAGGTGTAAAACCTAAACACATAGTTGGGTTATCCATGAGGGATAGATGCCTCAAAGGGGTTACACAAAGGTAATTAGGGATCGTTCCACTTTTCATCATACTTGACTCGCCTTTCCCACGGGATCTAAGTAAACTAACTACACATTATCATTTGGTAAGGTAACTATGATTCAAGGTTTGACATCTGGTTTGGATATTACATCTGTGAGGAATATCCTGGTGAGTTTTGGATTTATTGCATTTTGTGGGAAACTACCGTGGGGAGCTTTTGGATATTTTCAAAACATTTTTCTCCTAAATATGGGATCTAACCGTGATTTTTACTTGGAATCGCTTGAAACTGGAATAAAATCCCTAATAAGAAGGATGTACGTTTCTTTGAAGAATCTATTCAGGTAATATATCATTACTTTAAGGATCTCCCATCTCAGATTCTCAGTTATTTTTTGCTCTTGGCAACAGCCGATGGTTGGACTACTTTTACCATTTTTGGCATCGGAGGATACGGCCCGTTTGGGATATACGTTTTGATCAAGTGGATGGAAGAAAGATAAATGTAGTGCATAGGTCCTAGGCTTTATCTCAGTCATTTTAGGATGAGATTAACTATATATATATATATATTGAATGCATTTTTTGCCAAATATGGAAGCTATACCAAGAAGACTTTACAAGAAAACCGAGGGTCTGAACAACCAACCAGCAACGTTTGGAGCTATTCTTTTTGGATTGATGGCCATGAAGACACATGAAGACCACATAGTTGGGATGTACCCTCCTGGATGTATGCAATACCAATACCCCAATGTTGGATGTACTGATGTTTACCCTAGTATGGATAGGTGTAGTTGCCATTCATTTGGATTACTCGAGTATGGATGTAGCTGTGTAAGGCCTCAGTGAGGAGAAGAGCACTCCCGAGTATGTTACAGAGAGCTGAAGACAACTTTTTCAAAGTAACTTGAAATGTTGCGACAAAAAGATGACGCCTTCCAGTACGTACGCCTGATAAGATCCATGGATTATGGAATTATGTCATGCCTCTTAACCCATGAGGATTTTATATGCCATGATCATAGTGTCTACAGGCTTGTGTGATGTTAAATTACTTGACATTCATCAGTGGAATACATTTTTGACCATTTTCCCCCTTGTGAAGCCTAACTTCTGGAACATACTACAAGACAAGACTGATCCAGTTGGATGTATTTTCCACTCGGGCACCAACGTACTGTATAGTCAACCTGGAATGTGCTGAATTACCCTGAAGTTCATCACCCTTTTTTATTTTTTATTTATTTTTTTAATCCATGTTTATTTATGAAGTTCTTGCGTTCCTATAGGTGTTTTTTGTTTTTTAACCACATGTCCTGAAATCCATAAAGGGGTCCATTTCTGTGATTGTTTTGTTTTTCCCTTTTTCCACCCAGTGAAGAGATTTAAGTAGTGGATTATACATCAACAATCTACTGGCCTGGTGCTCCACAGTATTTGAAGATAACGCGCAGTGCGATTCAAGAGATCCGTTTTTGCCTTATTAGATCAGTTGATTTTTACCCTTTGGTTTTTCATTCGGGCTCTCACATTCTGACCACCTAGATTTTATTTGGATTAGTTTCGGTAACTTCTTTTCCAAAAGGTTGGTATTGCTCTGCCCTCTGCATTATTTCTTTCTCTAACCTTCCTTAGTGCTTTGTCTAATATTAGGTTTTGCACTGCTTTTAAGGGAAAGGATTAATTTCAAAAGAGAGGGGGGAAAATAAAAGAAGGGGGTAAAAAAAGTTTCATTTTGATATTTTCTTTTTATTACCAGCAAAAGTTCATGAACAGTCAACCTCTGAAATCAGCTCCCCTGGACACCAAGAGGAGCCAAAAAGTGCTCAATGGTTTTGTTTTTGCAAATTAAAGTAATTCAAAGGGACTAAGAACAGCTTTTATATGCATCGATCTTCAAACTAAAACAAACAAGGTTGTAGTGATCATCAGAGTCTGGGGTGGCTTTGTTTCATGTGACTGTTTATGGATTTACAGTATAGAAAAATGCTTGTTAGGTGTCTTGTTGCTCTCAAATGAAATGTCATTTTAGGCTACAGGCAGTTAAGAGGTTGGAGTAGCGCCAAAGAAGTTGTCCATATTAGTATTTACAGACAGTGGCAGCATTTGATAGGTCGACTCCAAATATGTCATATCTTGAAGAGTCATATTATTGGAGTTGTTTGTCTAATTGTGATGAATTTATTAGTTTTTCTAATCATGGTTAAATAATCCCATTGTGCCTAAAACCTTGCAATCTCCCAAATGTCACATTTGACTGAAAATATTATGCAATATGTTGCTGAAAAGTTAAAAAGCAATTTTTAAATATAGAATAGTCAGCAGGTCTCTATTCTAAGACATGTTTTTTGATGGTAACAAATCAAAAATTGACAGACTAATTCTCCAAACTCGACATTAAAAATAATGGCACTTCTCTTTATACTAGTATTAAACTACTTAAATTGACACCACATCTTATCTGGGCTGTTCTCAACTGTGTTTTGCCAGCCATTTGGATTTCACAATTGTGCATTTAGATGCCAAAATATTTTGAACAAGAACGTTTGAGTTTATGTGCGCCTTTTTTTGTGTATGTTAAGAATCATAGTAACTCTTTTCCCTCTCCTCCCTGTTCTTATTTCACAGTAGCTCAGAAAGCCGTGACCGTGCATATGATCACAGCCCATATGGACACCATGATCGCAGTGGCACCTTCGAAAGACAGCGCCACTACAACGCTGATTATTACCGAGATCGTTCTCTGTTTGCGGCCGCTGGCCCTGGGAGCAGTGCTATCGGGGGAAGTTTTGAGGCATCAGACCCACATTTTGACTCTAGAATTCGAGACCCCTTCACTCTTACTAATTCTACACGACGTGAGCTCTACAGAGACGACAGAGGACGGCGTGTTGATAGAAACTACCATCACCGTCGGAGCCGATCATCTCATTCCTCTCAGTCAAGGCACCCTTCCCCACAACGGACATCGGGACAAACCCCCAAAACTCCTCATTCCCCCAAAAGAGCTCCTTTGTCCCCAGGTAGAGGCCCAAGATCTCGATCCCGCAGCAGATCTTCGAGCTCTGATTCTGTCAGCAGCACCAGCAGCACAGGCAGCGGCAGGTATGACATTTGTTTTTGTTATATTAACACTTCATGTTTCATGGGTTTGACTGCATGACATAATTTTATCAGTGTACGAGCCATCGGTATTAGTGGGTTTTAGTAAATATTTTATCGAGTCAGATTAGGGTCTAATCATTCTCTGGTTTTGTTTTTTCTCAACAGCGATTCAAACAGCAGCTCAAGTGATGGGTCTCGGGCACGCTCTGTTCAGTCGTCAGCTGCACACGCACCTCCTCAGTCTTCTATGGTGCTTGACTCCGATGAGCCGCGCAGAAGCTTTGGAATTAAAGTGCAAAACCTACCAGTGCGCTCCACAGGTGAGTGTACATGGCTTACACGTTTTAAGTCAGCCTCCCAAAGACTTGTGGATGACAGAGGGCATTGTCTAAAATGAAGGGTGGAGATTTATCACCTGGACTAGTGCAGAATATATACAGCAATAGTCTGTAATCAAGTGCTATTAATAACCATTTGTATATCAGTTTTACTAGTGTCCAAAGTTATTTACTTGACTCTTATTTGTATGCCATGGGCTGGTAAATAACATTGTGCATGCCAACAATGTTACTATTGGACGCATATTTTACTTTTCAATTGTATTTCATGCTTTGAAATGGGTACTGTAAAATATATTAACATCCCCTCGTGATTTTTGTCTTTAAACATATTTTGTGTCCCTGGTTGCTTCATCCTATTTACACATGTTTCACTGCCCTTTGGTGGTTGATAGCCATTGATTTTGGACGTGATCCCACTGGTAAACAGGACTCTCCAAATGACAATCTTATATTCTGTAACTTCACAGTTAAAATCTTTTGTGTCTAAAGATTTGTGATTCTTCCAGGCAGTTAGTAGCACCTTAACAAGATTCGGTGTGCACAGGGTTCAAGAACAACAGTTGGCCAGTAGCCATTTTCGTAAAAAAGCCAGACTGGAGTGAAGGAAGCTGGGGAAAAGAAACAAAGAGTCAGAATTATGGAAAGCATCATTCCCCTGTTTATAGGGTTATGTGCAAATGTATTCTTACTCAAATAGAAAAGTGAAACTCTTCTTGAAGATGAGCATTGGATAGTAACCTTTTAGTTTTTCCCTCCACAGATACAAGTTTAAAAGATGGACTTTTCCATGAATTCAAGAAACATGGGAAAGTGACCTCAGTGCAGATCCATGGAGCGTCAGAAGATCGCTATGGTTTAGTCTTCTTTAGACAGCAAGAAGATCAAGAGAAAGCCCTCAGTGTCTCCAAAGGAAAGCTGTTCTTTGGCATGCTTATTGAAGTCACTGCCTGGAATGGCCCTGGTAAGTTATGACAAGATACAAAACAGTGTTGTAATTAATATTTTGTCAACAAATATTGTTTCTTAAAACTATGTTTTTGTATTGGAAATGGGGGGGGGGTGGTAGGAGCTGAACATTTTGCAGCATGTTAGTGATATTAATGATAACCCTCTTTCTTACATCAGAAACGGAGAGTGAAAATGAGTTCCGGCCTTTAGATGGGCGGATTGATGAGTTCCACCCAAAGGCCACAAGGACACTGTTTATAGGCAACCTTGAGAAGACCACCAGTTATCAACAACTCCTCGATATTTTTCAACGTTTTGGAGAAATTGTGGTATGGTACCATCTGACTGTGTACTGTAAATTGGTACATTTTACATTTGATACGTCTCTTAATTATTCTCTTTTCTCCTCAAGGACATTGACATCAAGAAAGTAAATGGAGTTCCTCAGTATGCCTTTGTGCAGTATTCTGATATTGCCAGTGTCTGCAAGGCCATTAAAAAGATGGATGGAGAGTATCTGGGGAGCAACAGACTAAAGGTAGTGTTTTTAAAATAAACAATAGTACCATTCCTGTTATGTGTAGGTTTTCATGGATTCTGTTTATATAATTTGCATGTTGTTCTCTTTGTCCTTGAAGCTTGGGTTTGGGAAGAGTATGCCCACAACGTGTGTTTGGCTGGATGGTTTGGCAACCAGCATTACAGAACAATACCTCACACGGCATTTTGTCCGCTATGGACATGTCGTTAAGGTAAAGTGTGATATTTTCTCTTTCTAAAGATTTACAGTGTATTAATGCTGTGTAGTTTTCAAAACTCTAAATATTTTGTCCTCTCATAGGTTGTGTTTGATAGATTGAAAGGGATGGCCCTAATCTTGTACAACAACACAGACTTTGCTCAGGCAGCTGTAAGGGAGACCAAAGGTTGGAAGATTGGTGGCAATAAAATAAAGGTAAATTGACAATTTCTGGTTAGTGATTAGTGAAGTGTGTGCGTGTGTGTGTGTGTGTGTGTGCGCATATATGTTTTAACAAGTTATTTATTCATGAAAGGTGGACTTTGCAAGTCAAGAGAGTCAGATGGCATTCTATCGATCTATGCAGTCATCTGGTCAAGACATCAGAGACTTCTATGAAATTCCTGCTGAACGACGGTAATTGCCCATATTGTTTGTGTAGATAATGCCCACAACTAAAATATTTTTTAAATGTTCTAACAAATTTGTCAGTTAATAGATTTAAGACTGCAATTTTAACAGTTCTTTCAAATTACATGAACCCTGATAAAATGTGTCTGATGTGGGGTGATACTCTTTAGAATCACAGTTCTGTTGCAAAATATGTAATCACTTCTTCTTAAAGTAAAGAAAGTGAAGTGATTAATTATTTAGGTTAATTTTTCTCTTTATTCTCTCAATTAAATCTACAGAGAGGATCGCAGACCCCCATACCATGAATTTACAGCAGAAAGGGCTTATTATGAAAATATACGTACCCCTGGCCTCTATCCAGAGGATGCACGAAGAGACTATGCTGCTCGTAGCAGAGACCGTTTTCCTGAACTGGAACACTATCAGGGGGATCACTTTGACCCACGTTATCATGAAGACCCAAGAGACTACAGGGACTACAGAGACCCCTTTGAGCAAGACATCCGAAAATACACATATATTCAAAGGGAGCGAGAAAGAGAGCGGGAACGTTTTGAGGCTGACCGCAGCAGGTGGAGCCCTTCCCATCCAAGGCGACCTATTACTCCTACAGTGTCGCCTTCACCTTCTGAGCGTGCTCCCAGAGACTCAGAACGACGCGTTTACAGCCAGTCCTCTGAGCGAAGTGGTAGTGTGAGCTCAATGTCACCACCACACTTTGACAAATCTGAAAAGACCCTGCTGGAACATGCCTCGAAGAGTGAAAAGAGTGAGAAGAGCGAGAAGAGCAGTCAACCAGATCGTGTTGCAGGTGCTGAGAAAACCAAACGTGCTAAACGAAAAGAGAAAGGTGACAAAGCTGAGAGGATTAAATCAAGAAAAGCAAAGGGGCAGTCCCCATCCAACCCACCACCTGAAACAGAACTTGAGACTGGTTTTGATGGAGGGTCTGGAAGAGGAAGGGGATCAGACCAAGATGCTCATGAGAGGCAGAAATGTAAGGGGGATGGTGACTCTCTTACTGGAAATCAGTTATCATCTGCGCATCATGACTCTGTAAAAAGCGAAAGATCTGAAACAAGTAAAGGTGAGAATTCAGACTTCGATGGAAAAAATCGACCCAAACATCTTAAAACTGATGTTGGAACTGAAGGGAAAGATTCATCAGTGGATTCAGATCGCCTTGCTGCAAGAAAAAGGCGCTTTGCTGATTCTGGTGGAAGGACTATTCGCCAGAAAAGAAGCAGGCATGAGGAGGAGGACGGTATTCAGGCCTCTGACTTTGGTGCTAGTGGCACATACTTGAAAGAGTTGGACACTGACAAACATAAAGATTCTCAAAGGAGAGATTCAAGACTCAAAACTGATAAAAGTGGCACTCAGAAGGAAGGTCAAGATGACCTTAGAGGACAAAGAGAGAAATCTGAGGGATCTTTGGACCCACTAGATTCAAAACGACATCCAGGGCACTCTTCATCCAGAAGGTTTTCACTTGAGGGGATTTCAGACCAAAGCAGTAAAAGAGAACAAGAGCACCATGCTGCTTTCAAATTTGGTACTCAGAATCCTGACACTGATAAGAGTGCTAAGAGCAAGGAAGACCATGTTGATATTGACCTCTCTCAGAGTTACCGCAAGCAAATGGAGCAAAATAGACGATTGCACCAACAGCAACAACAGCGTGACACAGACAAATCTGACAAACCAGGAAGTCCCCAAGGAAGTGAAACAGAGGACTTGGAACATCGCAGTCTTGTGCATGAAGTTGGTAAACCACCCGAGGATGTCACAGATAATTTCCCATCTCACAAACTGAAGAAACTTGACCAATTTGAAACTGACTTGGGGATTAAAAGGGAGCGCGTCTACCGGAGCTTTAGACAAAAAAGTGAAGATCCTGACTGGAACAACACCACCTCTCCAGGACATCAGCATTTCTCTCACCATGCAGATGAGGAATTTGTGGATCCTTCTCAAAAAGAGCTTAGTAGAAATGAGGAAAAGATTCACCCAGATCTGGAGCTATTAGTCAAAAGGACACATAACACACAGGTAAACAAGCCAAACACTCCTTTACTTAGTGTGGAAGAAGAGCAACAAAAGAGATGGGAGAGCAGAGTTAAACAAGACTTGTTACCTGACCTGAACTTTTCTAGAAGTCTTGGTAAAAACATTCATAATCGCAAGCGTTTGGAATATGGTATTTGGCATGACTTGGAGCCTGGGGAAGTACGATCTGATCCTGAGGAGGACAGAGAGACCAAACCCCACTCTCCCATGCCCTCAACATCTATGCCTTTTTCCGAGAGACCAAGGGTTGACAGATTTTCAGACCCCAAACTAGCACATCTTGAAAGGAACAAATTTTATTCCTTTGCACTTGACCAGACCATCACACCTGATACAAAGGCTCTGCTGGAACGTGCAAAGTCTCTCTCATCTTCCAGAGAAGACAACTGGTCATTTTTAGATTATGATTCTCACTTTGCAAGTTTACGCAACAGGAAGGATACAGAGAAGGTAGAATCAACACCACGACCTACACCCTCCTGGTACATGAAAAAGAAAAAGATTAGAAGTGGATCTGAAGACAAACTTGACGACAGAAAGGAGGAGCCTAAGCCGGAGGAACACGAACGCAGGGAACTATTCGCTTCCCGCTTTCTTCACAGCCCCGTCTTTGAGCTAGACTCCAGACGACTTCAACACCTGGAACGCAAACATGAAGAACCTGAGCACACCCAAAACCAACAACCGTATCCGCAAGGGACAGTAGATGGTGAACTTGACTCGGGGCCAGTTGTCCTTTTCCATAGTCGATTTTTGGAACTCACACGACTACAGCAACAGAAGAATAAAACCCAACAGCTGCAAGAGGCAAAAGGAAACACAGTGGTCACGGATGATGATACAGTGGAAAAAGCACCTGTTCAAGAACAACATGCTTTGCAGTCGCCTGAAACAACAGAATCTATCATGGAGCCGGAAATTAAACCCATCAGTCCTGCTGAAGAGCTGATTTCTGAACCCCGTCTCTCATTTACTTCTGTTACCCAATCTGTGGTTAAAGACTATGCTCCACCAGAAGAGAAATGTGTTGCGTTAAATCCAGCACCTGATCCATATCCCCCTGTGGCTTTTATTAAGGAAGAGGTCAAAGAAAATGAACCTGTTGTACCCGTGCCTCACCCACCAACTGAACCGTCATCTGATTCTGAACCGGCACCAGTAGCAGCACCAGAACCCAGTTATTCAGTGGATAGATGTAAACTTTCTCCATCTGAAGGGACGTTGGACATTGTAACTGAAGGTATAAAACCGCACTGTATAGGAAAAACATGCCACCACGATTCTCATGAGTTTGTTAGCAGTTCAGAAGCAGAGCTGGATCTTGAGACAACACAACCAGAAGTGCCCGAAGCCACAAGTCCTATACCGCCTAGTCTTGCAGTGGAAATGAATATAGTCAAGAAAGAGACCCATTCCACTTGTGAAGCAGCAGCAGAGCCTGATGGAGAAAAGAAGCTTGAAGTTAGTAAAGTGCAGATGCCTATTGGTAACGACACAAATGATGAGCCAGTCTCACCTCAGAAAGAGCATAAAACAAAAGAAATGAGAAATAAAAAGGGCAAACAATCCCCTGCTCAAAGTGCTGCAGTTCCCATCATGTCTACCTCTGGTTCTGAGAAACCAGCAACACGCAAGAGTGAGCGCATTGACAAAGAGAAGCTGAAACGTGGATCATCCCCAAGAGCTGACTCAAAGTCCACAGGAAAATCTCCTGTTCATGGATCAGATCCTGATATGTTAGAGCAGAGCACACCATTACCTAGAGCAAGACGAAGAAATGTAAGGTCTGTGTATGCCACCCCAGCTGAAGAACATGTGCCAGGTCGTTCTGGAAAGGAAATAACGGAGTCACCACGTGCTGCACGAAAGCGAGGTACTGACAAAGATGCAACGCAACGGCTAAATATCGAACAGGATCCACCTGCACCAGCCCCTGCAACTAAACGGGGACGTCCTCCCAAGAATCGCAGACAAGGTGAAGAGAGTTCAACAGCTAAAGTAGAAAAATCTAAAATGGACAAAGACACAGATTCAAATGAATCTGAGAGTGGTGAACGAATTCCAAGAGTGTCAAAAGGGAAAACATCCCCTCATGGCACAAAGAGTTCTTTCAATCAGATGTCCACCATCTTTGGAGCTGGATCATCAAGGAAGGGGGAAAAAACTGAAGTGGCTGAGGATGATGATCAGGAAATGGATTTCACAGATGAGGATTCCTTGGCTTTGCAAGATTTATCAAGTTCATGTAAAGAAGATCCAATAATAAAAGTTGACCAAAAGAAAGAGGAGAAAGACAAACAAGGAAGACAACTGGGCAGAGATAAAGATGTTCCCCATGAAAAGGCTTGTGAGGGTAAATCAAATGGGAAAGAGATGGATTCCTCAGTCTTAGAAGAGAGACCCACCTTGGAAAAAGACAGGATAGTTAGAGGAAAGACCAAGTTAACAAGGACTCCCAAGTCTCCTGTCCTCAAGAACCTCAAAATTAGACTAAATGTCACAGAGGTCAAAGATCTTCTTCAGTTAGGGGATGATGAGCTAGGGAATCAAGAGGATTCATCAAGAAAGTTGAGACCTGGTGACCACAGTGATCATGTTTTTAAATGCACTGTTGACAGAGAAAGCCCCAACAATGAAGAAAAGGAAAATGCCACTTTAGAAAAGGAGCTCCTAGAAACGCCAAAAAGCTTAATTTCACAGGAGCTGGAATTAGAGCAGGCTGTGGAGAACATTGCTAAACTTACAGATCCAGATTTTCCAACAGAACCACCAATGCCACCTGTCCCACTGAAAGAAGTAAAAATTGACCCAGAGGAAGAAAAACCTTCCAATCCTGCTAGCGAGACGGAACTCATGGCTGCTATTGACTCAATAACTGCTGGGGAAGCAACTGTTTCCGTAACCCAAGCACCCCCACCAAGTGCAGGTGTAGGTTCAGAACCTGAGATTCAAGTCTTTCAGCCTGCCAAGAAAGATGAACCTGAAACAAATACACCTGCTATACAGGAGGAGACTGTCTTCCCAACCACACCCAAAAAGGGCACCAAAGGAAGACCTAAAACACCTAAACGTTCTAAAGGCCCAAAGCAAGTAAGGAAAGATTTAAAGGAAGGACATTCAGTAAATGAGGAATTGGCAACTCATTCAGCAGAAAGCACAGCTTCCGGTGTAAAGATTGTTCCTGAAACTCCATCAGCAGCAACTGCTACAGTTATTACTCCTACTACTTGGAAGACAGAACCTGAGCCTTCAGCTGTCAAGGCTACAGATGTAAATGCAGAGGCAGAGTCATCTTCTGAAGAGCACATTCAACTTCTTAAATCTGCTAACCCCCAGTCTAAGAGTACAATGTGCCCAAAGCCTCAACAGGTGCCACCTGAGTGCATTTCCCCATCTCTGTCTCCACTAGCCAACAGGCCAAATATCAGACCCATTCAAACAATTAGAATTCCTGTTTCTCCACCAGATTGGTGCCACCAGTCTAAAGATACAGGAGTCTCTTCTTCACCGGTCTTGCCGTTGGCATCCAAGGAAAACCAGCCTTTACCTTCAGACTCCGAAAACTTGGATATAGATCATGGCACAAGTGACTTGAGACAGATTCTTATGAAACACAAAAATACTTCAATGCCAGGCAGTAGTTCTATTCCTACAAATCTGCTCACCCTCCGAGATCAGAACCCCTCTGAAAGTAATACTCCAACAGCTCTTGTGCCAAATAAGTCACCACTACCTGACAGTAGAATGCCAGCTCATCCAGCTCCACCTATTGTTCGACCTCCAGCCTCACTACCATCTCCTGAGACAAAGTCTGTGATCTCTGTTATTGCATCCACTGCAACTTCTGTTATCAGTCGTGTTTGCAACCCTCCTGAGCCTGATGACAAAGTAAACATAAACATTGGAAATCCCTGTGTGGAAATGGCTCTACCCAAACCGTCCTATAGGCCCAGCAAAGACGATACTGGATCATATCATGGGCCATCGGTTGGTGATGAGGGGGGAAGTGCTGCACGCTTCATTGTTGAGAGCCCCACTCTTGGTACAGGATCTTGCCCAGGTTTGAGAGTAAATACATCTGAAGGAGTGGTAGTCTTGAGCCACTCAGGCCAGAAAACAGAGGGGCCGCAGAGGATTAGTGCAAAAATTAGTCAGATCCCACAGGCATCAGCAGGTGACATAGAATCTCAGCAATTGGTGTCCATGCCCCAGATTAAACAGGAAATGTATGGCCATTCTCATTCAGGACTTCAAAAGGGGCCTTCATTGCAGACAGATCATGGGCATCCTGGTAAGATGCAGTCACCTTTGTCTTCTATTAAACAAGAAAGCACTGGTATGGAAAAGATGGAATCTACTTACCAATCTGGACCTCAAGGAGTAGTAAAGCGTCTCTCACAGGGTAACCAGCAAGTAATGAGTTACCATCAAGAGTACTTGCCAATAAAACATCAAAAGAAAATGGACAGTGCTGATCCGCACAGTACGGATGGCGCTAAACCATCTTGGACCTCTGCTATAAGTCCTGCAATGAGCCCCCATTTGCCCTCTCCACCTAGCAACCATGTGGGTTTTGTTACAGCAGCTGGTGACAGAGCCCCCCCACATATCAGTGGGGTCAAACAGGAGCCACGATCACCTCGCAAGTCAGGCCATCCGCATTCTCCGTTTACTAATGTCCCCTCACCGATAGGTTCCTCATCACCCAAGGGCATACCAGTGATGTTATCCACTGGCCATCCTGCCATGCAACAGTTTATTGCTGGTGTTCATCATTCAGAGCAGTCCGTTATTATGCCACCTCACAGTGTGCCTGGAGGCTTGGGACGGATGTCTCCTCACCGTGTTAACCAGTCAATTCCAGTGGGGCATCTTGTCCAAGGAGATGTTCGGGTCAACACTCCACCTCTCTCTGTTATGAGCTATGGGATGCATAGTGAGCCTCTTGGCTGGTCTAGTCCCATGCAGCCACAGCCAACCTCACCCCAGGCTGTTGGCAGAGACAAGGTTCTCAAGGTAAACCCCAGTTCTTTGAGGAGCCATGAGGGCGAACAGGAAGACGCCAGACGCTTTCACCAGGCTCCAGGAAGACAATCTGCCACACAGCTGAAACCAGAGGCTATGCAGTCAGATCCTCGTGGGCCTATGCGGAGTACTGTCCAGTTAGAAACGTACATCGCACAAAGAGATATGCGCGTGCTCTTGCACCAACAGGGAGAGCGTTCGGGCACAGACCCACATTCTGGACACATTCAAGAGACTCCTTCCAGCCTACCCTTATCCTTGTCTCCAAGAGCACATGTTTTGTCTAAAGGTGTGTCTGAGAAGGATATGACAAAGCCATTAGAGGCAAAGAGGCCACACTCTCCTCTTTCTAAAGATGGAATGATGGGGATCCGACAATCTGGGCAAGCAATGGCATCTCCTCAGAGAGTTCAGATAATAACCCCAGGACCGAGTGGCTCATTCCCAGAGTACTCAGGGATGTACTCGAACCCAAGAGGCATCCATTCTCAAATACCAGAGACGTCTCCTGTTGGACTTAACCAGCCACCACTGAGCGTCACACCAACCATGGTGAGTTCACTGCACTGCACCTTGCTAAACCTATTTTAGCAAGGAAGAAATCATTGCTAAAATGGCAATAACAAGAGATTTCTCTTTTTTCTGCTTGTAACTATTATCAAGTGATGATGTCCGACTGAACACGTTGATTATCTGCGGCTGCGCAGATCTAATTTTTGCTATACGTATCTGTGCAGATTTTCTTAGCCGTTACGTCACTGCAGCCCATCCAAATAATGTAAACTTTTAATATAGAACAGGGTCAGTTTGCATTCATATTTATGTTTTAGTTTATTTCAAAGCAAAAATAATGCAATTACTCTATACGTTGAACAAATACTGATATGGCTACTCAAGTACTCATGCCCATTCCTAATAACGTAATGCTCATTTTGAAAGTTGTTGTTTAATTGCTTGGTATTATACTGAGGTTTTTCTAATTCAGTTTAACCCTTCATTAATATTAACAGGCGGACAATAATAAACGGGCCAACTGCATTTTCATAATTTGTAATGTGGGTTGAAAATGTGGGAGAAACTGTTGATGACACATGACACAATTTTCTTGAATTCTTAGGGTGCAGACCTCCCAGCAAAACCAGATGGCAAGATGACGCAGCCTGTAAATATGGTGCAGTTGCTCACGGTAAGACAAAACTCCTCACAACAGCAGATTAAATTGTGCTCAGGGTTGTTGGTATGAACAAGAGCTGGCTTTGTCTGACATGCTTGTGTTTGTTTTGTCTCGTATTTAAACAGAAATACCCTATTGTGTGGCAAGGCCTGCTGGCACTGAAGAATGACAAGGCTGCAGTCCAGCTGCATTTTGTCTGTGGCAACAAAGC
The DNA here is from genome assembly GCA_036024295.1 of Nannoperca obscura. NCBI lineage: Eukaryota > Metazoa > Chordata > Actinopteri > Centrarchiformes > Percichthyidae > Nannoperca > Nannoperca obscura. The sequence continues at coordinate 1,256 of JAVQJL010045132.1, read as the reverse complement.
TTTGGCTCATCGATCACTGCCCCTACAAGAAGGTGCAGTGCTTAGGATTGTCCAGAGAATGAGACTAGAGGCTTCACAACTGGAGAGCGTAGCCAGAAGAATGACCGTATGTGTCTTTTGTTTTACTCCCATTCAGTCATTTTTCTGTTTCAATGAATGGAGTCTGTTAACAACAGTTACCCGTTTCTCCTCTACAGGGGGACACTGACTTCTGTCTTCTCCTTGCTCTGCCATGTGGACGAGATCAAGACGATGTCCTTAATCAAACTCAAGCTCTTAAGGCCGCTTTCATCAACTACTTGCAGACAAAGTTGGCTGCTGGTATCATCAATATCCCCAACCCAGGTTCCAATCAGGTAAGAGATTATATTTATATGTAAAGGTTTTTCTCTCTAATCTTTTTCATATACTTTTTAAAGTTTAATAATTTGATTAAAATAAGTTATTTTAACTAACTTGTATGTAACATTCATGTGTGACATTTACGTTCTCCTTTTAAAAATATGATCATTTACTATTGCTGTGTTTGCACAAACAATGAGCATGGCCTATCAAACTGAACCAATCAGTTTCATAAAGCCAACTCAGAGCTGATGTGAACAGAGTCTGGTTTATTTTATGACTTTGAAACACAGACCCAAAACATCAGGCGCCAATCAATCAATCAATCCTCCGTGAACAAAACAGACATATGAATTCAAACCTGTGATGTTCAGTCAGAGCAGCACATATTGAACATAATATGAAAGTCGTATATTAAAGCAAAAACTGTCAGTCTGTTGCTGCACTCTGCTTGTTGTTATGACATTTGAGGTTGAAGTCCTGCATAAATAAGGGGAGTTTTCTTTCACAATAAGTGCTGAAAATGAATTAAAAGTATGGTTGTAGATGTAAGATGCGACATACCAACTTTGACGTTTCAAATAGGACCCATTTGCTGGTTCTAATTTAATCTATTTTGTTCTATTAGTTGAATAAAACAAACTATTGAAAGCTTTTCTTTACCGCTCTTTTGACGTGTTATAGGCTGAATGATTAATCGGATCAATTAATAATGAAATTAACAGTCAGTTGCAGGCCTAGTCAAGTGATTTTATTTTATACTAAGAAAATAAGATGAGCATTTTTTTTAGTGCTTATCAATTCAATTCAATTCAATTTTATTTATATAGCGCCATATCATAACAAAGTTATCTCAGGGCACTCAATCACATGGAGCCGGTCGAGACCAACTTCCACACACACAAAGACCCAAC